>NCTC01003726.1:0-24221 GCA_002319775.1 Fagopyrum tataricum | reverse complement strand
CCTGCAATCATCTATTTTTGGAGTATGATAGGGTTTAGCCCTGGGATGAAGATGTCTGTTCCCCTTTTTTTGCAGGAGCCATTCTGTCGTGTTCTCTGATGCTGTTGTTTTATCAATTGTTCACTTGTTTAATGTAGGAAATTAGGTTTCAACTTTCATGTCTATTGTTATTTGTTTGGGTGCTTTGCTCTTATAAAAGAGTATTATTATATGCTAGTTTCAACATTCACCTCTGACATCCTTTTGTTAGCTGCGAGCTTTCAATTCACCAAATATGGAAAGTGCTACTTGTTTGACAAAAGGCCATGGTCTCGTGGACATCTCAAAATCACCTTCCTGTCTTATAAGGGTTTTAAGAACTTTACTCCACCATATTATTATTAATTTTAATAAGTATAACTATGGGTGAGATTGTGAGAATGCATAGGCTGCATAGATCTTGGTTTGAAAAATATCTATCTATCTAGGACAAGTAACCTGTGTTTACTTATTTATCTTCCATACTACTAAGCCTATACTATAAATTCTAATGTAAGTATCATGTATATGATGTTCCGCAAAAAGTTGTCATATGAATAGATTCGGGAAAAGTCATTTTACCGCAATAGACCGGAAAGAGGAAGCATGCAACTTTCACACCATAGCTAGCATGTCTAATTTAACGCAGATGAATATTTCTTTCAACGTGTCAATCAAGAACTAGAGGAGATTGGCTCTTCGAAGAGGAACCGTTATTCCCTGTTTCCGACACCTTCCATCCACTTTCCTCCATACAAGTAGCAGAATAACCGATGCAGATTTAATTCCAAGATTAATTTTCTTGGAGCCTTTGCATTTCTGTTTCGGATCCTCCTCGTACAGGCTTAGAATCACGTTTTATCTTGATAGATTCGGAAAGTTGTATTGATATCTTGTCATTCTTCTCTCTTTTGCTCCATTCGAACAAAATACTTTAAATATATGGATTGAGAATTTCAAGCAACTGAAGAATAATATTTTTTTGTTCAACAAATTTTCATTTTGAATTCATCTTTTTGAATGACACTAAATTTTTCCATGCATGTTATTTGATTGGTGTATGGTAAAAAATACTCTTGAACAGTAAATCTTTTGGCTTAACAAGTTTTGGGTGCATGTTATTGAATCCGTTCTCCATCCCAAACTTTGGATGTTAACATATTTTTCTGTTGATCCTTTTTCAGCTGAAAGTAGATCTGTTCCTTCATGGGAAAAAGATTCTGTGAAGACATCGGATTAATTCCCTGGCATAAGCTGTTGGAGGCGAAGAAGTTCATGTACCTATATGAAAATGTGGTGAGATGGAATGACACAGCTGGAGAGGAGGCGTTCAATAATGCCAAGAGCCGGTTCTGGGCCGAGTTGAATGACCTCCCTTGCAACATAAAGTTTCCTGACCCTGATATCTACATAGACAAGGTCGATTGGAATTCCAATATAGACCCTGAGCTCCTCTTAGACTTGGAAAAAGGTCCTGATATGGACAGCAAGATGAGTGGACTGGAAGATGATACTGTGATTTACGGGAATCCCTTGATGTTAGATAACCAACCCTTGTGTGTGGATGGATGGGGTAATCTTGATGATGTGCCAGAGCCACCAACAGGTCAGTCTGGATGGAATAACTGGGACGAGGATGATAAAGGTAATACATATGTTTCCCATTTCAATTGGGCGTAAGTGGTTACAACAATAGCTGGGATGAAAATAGCTATGGAAATAACATGGCAAGTGGTGAGTCAAATCCTTGGCAAGGCAATATAAATGAGGGATATTCTGAGAATATCTATGGAGGCCGAGGAGGAGAAAGGAAGCATGACAATGGCTGGGGACGTGAGAGAGTACATTTGGACAGATGGGATCATGGTCACTACTCATCTGGAATGCATGTTGATATTGGAGTAAAACCTGATCCACCGAATAACCATTGGAGAAGAAAGGACAGCGGTGGTTATGAAGGCGCATTTAGGGCACCTGAACCTGGGGCTAATTTTAAGACCCCAATGAACTCAAATGGTTCTTGGACTAGTAGAGGCATCAAGAATAGTAGGGGTAGGGGAAGGAAAAGGCAGGAATATCCTCGTTGGGCAGATAGGAAGCCACCTTCTTATGGGCGTTGGTAAGTTTGATGGATTCGAATCTGAGTGTTTGGTATTGAGTGAAGAGTACAGAGTTTTGTATAGAAAATGAGATGAAAAAGGTATGGAATAAGGTTCTAGCTATGTAGGTTCAACTGTGATATGATATGATATGCTGTGCTAGTAAAGTGTGTAATTGATGGCGAAAATATCCATAACTTAAATTGGGGTATATGGACTTTGCTATACCCAAAATTTTGATCAAATTTTACTGTCTATTTCATGCATTTGTTGTGTTTTACAGAAGGGTATGCCCACCGGTTTTTGGAGCAAATTGAACATATCTCTATACAACATTTTGCAACTTTCAATCATGTTTTTATGTTCAGTGTTTGCCCCTTGTGCATTGCTTCTTGTATAGATTGCAGATCCCCTTGAAAGAATATAGAGAAACAACACTTGTAGCATTAAATTTGGATAGCAAATCATAAATGTCATTCACTTCTAACTGGGTAGAGAAGTGTTTTTCGAAGATGAAAACCAGGCAATCATTCCGTGGTTTATATGCAAGGGTAAGTGTGTGAGTGTGTGTTTCGCATGGGCATTTGACGTAACGTTTGAGATGGTGTTAAAATAGTGGTTTGCAGTAATATCAAAGAGCAGTGTCAAACACGCCCTTAATGCAAAGCGTGAAAACTGCGGCATTTTGAGGGAATTCGAAGAGAAGAATGTAAACCTGGGTAAACATATCAAAGTAAGACGGGCTTGCCGTTTCTACGTTCATCCCGTTTACATGGACGTAAAAGAAGGATAAAGTGAGTACAATACAAGAAGAGTTACAACCTCACTCTATACAAAAATTACAGTGACACGACTAGTACAGTGAGTCTGCCTAAGTCCAACCTCTCAACTAACACAGAGCTCTGCTGAAGCTTATGGACTCTCTTCTACATCTGCATTTGTTCAGTTGGCTTTTCCCGGTACCATCCCTGGTTGTGCTGCGAACCTGGAACCTGCTGGGAATGAAACGTTTGAGATCACGAGACTTTGTGATGCCTTGTTATCTGTATGAACATAAAAGACCAGAAACAAATAAGGAAACAATACGGACAGAAATAAGCTTTAATTTAATCATGTAGGGCTTGTAACTTGAAAGATATTACCGTTTGTGAAGATGTTCTTGTTTCCTTGACGGTGCTCGTATGATTGGGCAAATCCATCAAATGGCGAATTCATATATGACAAGTCCTCTTCGATCCCAAGGTCAATCTTATCAGGAAGCATATCAATTATGTTGTCATTGGCAACAAGGCTGTCTACTTTGTTTTTGTACAAGTTATCGACTTCCTGGCGCTGGCTGAGCCAGTAGTCACGGTACCATGTTGAGGTGCTGATCAAGTCGTACCATTCTGGAGAGAAGTCTTCCACTTTGCGTACGGCTGTAGGAATGTAAAGGGGTGCATTCGGATTCAATCTTGAGCTTCCTCCTGAAAGTAGTGCCATCTCACCAATTTCCTATGATCCCTTCAAGCTGATTAAACAAAAACTCTATAGCAACAAGGAGACGGTTGATTGTCAGCATAACAATCTAAGAATCAAAGACCAGGCAGAATGAATAGAATCGTAATAAAGATCTTGACTGGTAACAAACGCAATAACAACCAACCTAGAATGCTTTTAGGTACAAAATAGGTAAAAGAAACAGTTGTAGCATAGGAACTTCATCTTCAAGCTCCTCTGGGTTCAAACGTAGCATCAACCAAACCAGTCGTACAAGTGTCAAAATTCAACAACGAACACAAATCCAGAAAAGACACAATCTTCCGTCAAATTAATGCAGATAAATCTGGATTATAAAGCCAGCTTGCTAAATTTACCATATCCTAAACCCTAGCCAGGCAAATAAATCAACCAACTCAATGACCACAGAATAAACAGGGATCGATGTTCATGAAATGATTTCCTCAATCAACTAAGACAAACTCCTCAAACAGACCACAAAACACCAATTTCTCGAAGTTATGAAGGAGAATCAAACGAGCAGGTGAATAAACACAGTAAAACCAGGAAAATAACTAATAAATATATGATTATGGTTCAACGCCTCATCAACCTTAAGACTAATTAACTCAACCGGAGCATTTAGAGCCTTTGATGAACTTGTACAGCCATTTCCATGGTGAAAAATACGAAAGTAGCAGCAAGCTTCATACCTTATACCTTGTACTTTGAAAATATCTTCTACTTTTCTCTCTCCTCCTTCGGACCAGACGCACTGAAAAATAAAGATAAGCTGTAGAAGCAAAGGCTGACTCTGCTGTATGACTATTTATAGAAGAAATAGGAAGATGGGGGATAGACCCAAACAAACGAACCGGTTGCCGGGTCACTGTAACCGCATAGGTAATTAGCTATGTAACCGACATTAGCCGTTCTCTGTGGGGGTTTGAACCGGTCTACACACTTTGCAGGACCCCACGCCCCATGTGGCCCCAAATGATTGACAAATATTTGCCACACCGTCTTTTAAATTTTTAATTATCGTAGTGATATTTAAACGGGCACTTCCATACGGTTTGCTATGAACGGTGGTGATTGGGTTGGAATTAATCATTTTCCATTAAGTTGACGGCGGAGATGGAGAGTTGGGGCCACTAATTATAAAGGCAGTGTATAATGCATTTCCAGTTTTCCACAATCCACATGCTTTGTTGGTTGATTAGAGCCCTAAAATTGATGTTTAGCAGCTCAGATCTAACTTAACTCTAATCAAATTGTTAAGTGTCATTAATTTCACATCGGTAACATCAGTTACCTTCATCGGCAACCACAACACATGAAAACTTCGTATATGGAGTTATTTCAATATTTTCTTAACAAGACCACTCTTTATTCCGTATGATTTAGGTTTATATATTGTTTTGTAAGAATAAATAAACAATATAAACATTGGTAGATTGGATATTTGGTGATTTGTGTTAATTGGTATACCTTTTTTGTAATTATCCCGTTGTAGAATCTTGTAACTAGGGTTTTAATCGTGGATGAATCCCCCAAAAAATTATGCATATGTGGTTGTTAATGAAGTTACCAACTTGCGATTAATCTATGTCTATTTGTTCTGAATATAGTTCTTTGAACCACATTTTCTGAACAAACATAGTGTTAATGGACTTATTTATATCCATTAATATATTAATTCTTTCGGCTCTCAAGAGTTGTCATTAGAGAAAAATTACACATATAAAGAAACTAAAAATAGAAGATATAATATTTATTGATGCAATATAATTTAAAAATTTTTGTGTGAAAAATGATAGAATGTAGAGAATTATATGGGAATAATAGAAATAGTGTTTTGAAAATACAAATAATAAAAATGATAAATAAAATTATATCACTATATACTACTAAAGTAAAGAACATCTAAAGCTGACGTGGCGCGCTGTGAATTCAGTATTTTGAAATGGAGCTCCCACAATTTTTCGCCACAAAATCTTTTTTTCTTAAATCCGTATATTTTAGAAAAACTAATTCTTAATTCTAATTATAAAAAATCCGTTTGTTATTTGTTTAATCAATTAGCCGAATTTAACACTAATTAATTATTTTTGCTGTTAACATTTTTAACGTGAAACTAAATCGGGTGAGATTAGAAAGTATGTACTTTTTTTACTGTAAAAAGAAAGTGTGTAGGATAAATTTATTAAATAAGTAATATGCACTATATAAGGATTAGATTAAAATTTTGGGCTCTTTTTTTTCATTCACTGTTTCATTGAAAACAACCGTCTCTCATCCTTCCCCGACGACAGAAAGCTTCAACGATTTTCGCAATGTCCATACCTGATTCTTCATCAAATTCAACACAGATCTCGTCATATCCTTATATGCTCCATCAATCAACTCAAATTCTTCCACAATTCTAGCCAAATTCAACAACGATCTTCCCGATTTTCAAACAACACTAATCGGAAGAGGAAAATTGGGATAATCCGAAATCAATCCTTCAACAACATTCTTCAAGACAATCGTTCACCTTCATTTAGTTAGGTATGAGAATTTTACTGATTTTATGTTATAATTTTGGTTGAATGTGGTTGAGATTGTCTTCCTTTTACCTCAAAAATTATGGTATTAAGATGTGTAAAGTGTTGCTCGAGTATAATTGGGTAACAAATGAAGCTGAATTATGGTATTAAGATGTGTAAAGTGTTGTTGAGGATAGTTGGGTAACAAATGATGCTGAATTATGGTATTAAGATGTGTAAAGTGTTGCTGATGATAGTTGGGTAACAAATGATGCTGAGTTATGGTATTAAGATGTGTAAAGTGTTGTTGAGTATAGTTGGGTAATAAATGAAGCAAAATTATGGTATTAAGATGTGTAAAAGTGTTTGTTGAGTATAATTGGGTATAAATGAAGCTGAATTATGGTAATTAAGATGTGTAAAGTGTTGCTGAGTTTAATTGGGTAACAAATGATGCTGAATTATGGTATTAAGATGTGTAAAGTGTCGTTGAGTATAGTTGGGTAACAAACGATGCTAAATTATGGTATTAAGATGTGTAAAGTGTTGCTGAGTTTAACTGGGGTAACAAATAATGCTGAATTATGGTATTAAGATGTGTAAAGTGTCGTTGAGTATAGTTGGGTAACAAACGATGCTAAATTATGGTATTAAGATGTGTAAACTGTTGTGAGGATAGTTGGGTAATAAATGAAGCTAAATTATGGTATTAAGATGTGTAAACTGTTGCTGAGATAGTTGGGTAATAAATGAAGCTAAATTATGGTATTAAGATGTGTAAACTGTTGTTGAGGATAATTGGATAATAAATGAAGCTAAATTATGGTATTAAGATGTGTAAACTGTTGTTGAGGATAGTTGGGTAATAAATGAAGCTAAATTATGGTATTAAGATGTGTAAACTGTTGCTGAGGATAGTTGGGTAATAAATGAAGCTAAATTATGGTATTAAGATGTGTAAACTGTTGCTGAGGATAGTTGAGTAATAAATGAAGCTAAATTATGGTATTAAGATGTGTAAACTGTTCGCTGAGGATAGTTGGGTAATAAATGAAGCTAAATTATGGTATTAAGATGTGTACACTGTTGCTGAGGATAGTTGGGTAATAAATGAAGCTAAATTATAGTATTAAGATGTGTAAAGTGTTGCTGAGAATAATTGGGTAATAAATGAAGATAAATTTGGAGGCAAATGTGTAACAACTTATATTTTATATATCATAGTTATTGTTGATGAATATGTAATGAAAATTTGTTATACAGGAATGACGTTTCTATACGTTACGGTATATTTTGGAGACAATTGGGTAGTTGAGGATGGAGAATGGAATTTTGTTGGAAATATCTCAAGTAAGCCATTGATTGTTGAAGAAGGAATTTCATTTGATGATCTAAAGACTTTGATTGTCTCACGGTTCAAAATATGTACATCAACGTATGAAGTTGAGTTATCGTACAACAATCCTTTCTATTGCTCACTTCGTCCATTTGATGTTAATACATTAGAGGATTTTGAAGCTTTTATGGAAATTAATAAAATGGAAAACTTTTCTTGGAGTATTCCGTTGTGTATCAAAACAGTTGAAGTTGGATATTATTTGGGTAATG
Source organism: Fagopyrum tataricum (assembly GCA_002319775.1). Taxonomy (NCBI): domain Eukaryota; kingdom Viridiplantae; phylum Streptophyta; class Magnoliopsida; order Caryophyllales; family Polygonaceae; genus Fagopyrum; species Fagopyrum tataricum. The sequence continues at coordinate 16,486 of NCTC01003726.1, read as the reverse complement.
AAATTGTGGAAGATGAAATTGTGGAAGAGCCAATTAAGGAAGTTTTGGCACTTGTATCATAAACAATGGATGTAGAGCCTCAAACTGAAGATTGGGTAACAGAAGATTGGGTAACAGAAGATTGGTTTACAGAAGATTGGAAAATTATGAAAGGCAAAACTTACAAGAACAAGACAGAAGTGAAGAACTCATTGTGTTTAAATGCAATAGTGGAATGTTCTCAATACAGAATAGTGAAATTAAGAAAGAGGTCGGGTAACAACAAGGTGTATTGACAAAGAGTGCAAATGGAGGGTGTGCTTCACAATGCAAGGCAAATCATCAACCTTATCACAACAGTGTTTGAAAAACACACACACTTGTTCAATGCACTTGAGGAGGAAAAACAAGAGGAATCCTTCATTTTATGTCATAGCTAAAAAGGTGAAAGCAATGTAAGTAATACCCAACCTTCATTTTATGTCAACACTTAATTTTGTAACCATATGTTTGAATACCAAAATTATGTTATATGCAAGACTATTACCAAAGACATTGATATATTAATACCAAAACTTGTTACGAAATAGGTTAATACCCAAGTAGTTTGTATTCAATAATGTTACCCAATAGGTTAATAAACCAAGATTGTTGCCCAGTAGGTTAATACACAAGATTGTTACCCAATACAACATACAATATTATTACCCAATAGTTTAATACACAAGAATGTTACCCAATAGGTTAATACCCAAGCAGATTACAGAATTTTAGATTTGAATTTATCTTTTCATACCCAATAATGTTACCCAATAGTTTCATTACCCAATAGTTTAATACACAAGAATGTTACCCAATAGGTTAATACCCAAGCAGATTACAAAATTTTAGATTTGAATTTATCTTTTCATACCCAATAATGTTACCCAATAGTTTAATTACCCAATAGTTTAATACACAAGAATGTTACCCAATATGTTATTACCCAAGCAGATTACAAAATGTTAGATTTGAATTTATCTTTTCATACCCAATAATGTTACCCAATAGTTTAATTACCCAGTAGTTTAATACACAAGAATGTTACCCAATATGTTAATACCCAAGCAGATTACAGAATGTTAGATTTGAATTTATCTTTTCATACCCAATAATGTTACCCAATAGTTTAATTACCCAGTAGTTTAATACACAAGAATGTTACCCAATATGTTAATACCCAAGCAGATTACAGAATGTTAGATTTGAATTTATCTTTTCATACCCAATAATGTTACCCAATAGTTTAATTACCCAACATTAATACTGATACGTATGAATGTTACCCAACCTTAATACACAATATATTTAAATGCAATTGTGTTACCAAATATTTATTGTTTGATATGTTGATATAAATCCACGTTACCTATTCCTGTTACCCAACTTGTTATACTATGTTATGTTATGTAAATGTGTATGTATTGTATAGGTATGGTGATACAAATACATTACCTTCAGTCAATCAAATTATCATTGTTATGAAAATTCTACACTATGTTGATGCTAGCTACTGGAAGTGTTGGAAAGCACAAGAAGCTGTGAAAGACATGATAAGAGGAACGTCAGAGGATAATTACAACGGAATGCCGTCTTACTTATACATGTTGATGTATTCCAACTCAGGAACCGTTGTTCATTTGGAACGTGATGATAATAATTGATTCAAATATTTATTTCTAGCATTTGGGCAATCTATTAGAGGATATCAAGCAATGCGAAAGGTAAGAAATGTCCTTCAATTATTCGTTCATATAATATGTTGGGTATCTTATATTTAACTATGTTGTTAAAAATATAACAAATGACAAATTAAATATAGGTGATTACAGTAGACGGTACTCATTTGAAAGGAAAGTATGGAGGAGTGTTGTTACTTGCATGTGCACAAGATGCAAATCAACAAATATACCCGATTGCATTTGCGATCATTGATGGGGAAAATGATGCCTCGTGGGAATACTTTTTCAGAATCATGAAGCAGATCATACCGGACGACATTGAACAAGTGTTTATTTCTGATAGACATAATTCTATAAAAAAAGGCATTGCAACCCACTATGAAAGAGCATTCCATGGATTTTGTATTTGACATATTAAAGGGAATCTTAGAAAGAGAACAACATCAAACAGAGTCTTAGGAATGTTCATAGATGCTGCAAAGAGTTATAAAAAGGTGAAGTGCATGGAAATACTTAATAATATAACAATGGTAAGTTTCATTTATCTTAACAATCAATTTCTATATGTATTTTAATTTAAGTTATATTTCTTGATTCACCTAGTTCATTGGGTATTTGACAGGAGAAACCGAGGGTTGGAGAGTTACTTCAAGAGATTTCCATTTCAACATGGGCGCTTGCATTCTCTCCGGCTAAAAGGTACAACATTATGACCAGTAACAATGCTGAAAGTGTGAATAAAGTTTTGAAGGATGGAAGAGAGTATCCAGTTTTAGCATTGTTGGATGAGATTAGACAGTTCATGTGTAGATGGTTTGCAGAGCGTCGTAAGAAATCTAATGCTTGGGTATATTTAGCTCCTCCAAATATTGAAGAAAAAATCCAAAAGAGGTTTGTAAAGTGTTCAGACTACTTTGTTTACGTGATGGATGAGAATATATTGCAGTTTGAAGTACGAAAGGGAGAAGAACGTGAAATAGTTTGTTTGGAATTACGATGTTGTACATGCCACGAGTTCGACATTGAAGAAATTCCGTGTATTAATGCCATAGCTGCAGCCAAACGTGTGAATCAAAACCCAGCTTCCCTCATTGGAAAATATTACACTTGTGAAAATTGGAAGGTTGGGTATGTGGAAACAATATATCTTGTACCTAACAAATCGGAATGGAATGTTCCTTTAGAAACTGCAATGTTGGCATGTGAGCCTCCTAAAAGGCGTAAAAGGACTTGAAGAATGCCAAAAGCTAGGATTAAAGCTTCATGGAAAAAGGATCGCAAGAGGAAATGTAGTTGTTGTGGTATAGTTGGACATAACAAAAAGACTTGTACAAATCAACCAAAGTAAGTTGTTTGGATGAGTAGGAAGTGGATTATGGACTCGTTTTTACAGATTTTTTGAGGAAGTTTTGGAGTATGTTTTTACAGATTTGTAATGAAAATTATTGTTACACAAGTGAAATTGTTTCTTTGATAATATTTTTAATACTTAAGCATGTAACTACTAGTTCAAACTTGTTAATAGTTAAAAGCACAAGTTGTTGTCACCCAATGATTTAAAAGTTAAAAAAAGTTACCAAACTTTTACATAAACTTACTACAAAAACTTCATGAATGGTAACCTTATGAACTTTGACACAACTTTGATACCGTACTTTGTTACCCAACGTCAAAAATAATAACCCACTTTATTACCCAACGTAAATAACTGTTAATAGAATTTGTTACCCAAACGTTATTACCCAACGTTGTTACCCAAACTTATGAACTGTTAGCAACTGTGATACCATACTTTGTTACCCAACCTTATGAACTTTGGTACCCAACTTTGTTACCCAACTTTATTACCCAACCTTAAGAACTTTGATACCCAACTATATTACCCAACTTTGTTACCGAACTATATTACCCAACTTTATTATACAACCTTAAGAACTTTGTTATCCAACTATATTACCCAACTTTATTTCCCAACCTTAAGAAATTTGATACCCAACTTTATTACACAATCTTAAAAAATGTTATCAAGTTTGATAACAAAACGTAGATGTTCAAAAATTAAGACATAACTAGTTTTAAAAGCAAAACATAACTAGTTCATAAGTAAATATTCAGAAATCATTCAACTGTCGAGAAATCAGAATGTGACTACATCAAAATATACACCAAAACCCAACAGATTCAGAATGTGACTACATCAATCATCAAAATATACAACAAAACACAACAGTTTCAGAATGTGGCATCATCAATCCAAGTTACTGCATCTCATAAGGCTTATGTCAATCCCTTACAAAAAGTGCATTGGCAAGCTGTTCTCTGTAGGCAGCAACATAATCGTCATTGATCATCGATAAATCATCACGGCCAGATGACAAGTACTGGATGTACTTGACTGTGAAAATTCCACAACTTCCCCTAAAATGTAACAATAGTTTAATTTGAAACCATAATGAATTTATAAATAAATTTATATAGGTAAATTGATAGAAAATGTATACATACCCGTCTATATTTATTGGACAGTTTGCCTTCCTTGCAACCTTGAACTGCTTTGACAAATTATCACCGAGCCTTGAATGCTTCCCATGAAGCCTCAACACATGAGGCAACATACAAGAAAGAGGCTTTAACAAATCAAGCAGCTTGGAATCGGTGATCAGACTGGGCTGACAATCACATACATAAATGCACCAATGAAGGAGGTTGATCTCCAATGCAACCCAGTGGTTACCAAGTATGTGATATGGAGAATAGATGACATCAACATAGTATAAATTCTTCCGGAAAAATGCCGGTTGATCTCCTGTTAATATATCATACAGCTTCCCACCAATTTTTTCGTAGGCATCAGCACCTACCTCAGAAAATTCCTTAAAACGTATTTCGTTGCATGCATATGCCCAGTTACAGCCTAAAATGGCAACACGGCCATAGATTTCGGGATACTCGATCACAGCTTTGCGTAAAAGCATAATAAGCTCATCTATTTGCTGAAAAAGGATAACACCAAAAAACAGAATTCAAATATAAATAAAACCATAAAACTGTGCATTGGGTAACAAAAAAAATGTGTTACCTTATCCCAAATCCAGCCGCCCTTTTTTAATATGGCTTCCAAAGTTTTTGCAGACAAAGGATGAATATATCCTTGAATGCGAGCTTTGTCATCCGGAGCTTTAATGAACTTGTACAACGATTCACGTTCTGTCGTGGAGAGAAAGCTGTGTTTTGGAACCTTAGACAACTTAACTTTGCTCCTAAAAGGGGTCTTTTTGAACTGGCTTTCTTTGCGTAAACGCAAACTAATCCTCAGTTTTGGTTGTTCATCTGGAGCAATATCCTGCAAATTGAAAAAGATAAAAAAAACAGAATTATAACACAAGTACATAAAGTATAGTGTTACCCAAGTATATGTATATACCTTAGATTTTCCAACATCAACAATATTGACATTGGCATTGCCTTCACTGCCTTCTACATTGCAAATTTCAACTGCAGCGGATTGAGGTTCCTTGTTTTCCACGTCCTCAACATTGGCCACTTCACATGCTGCAGCTTGAGGTTCCTTGTCTTCCTCGTCCTCAAGATTTCCAACTTCAACTGCAGCATGGTCGGGTTGCTTAGACGAAGAAGCATCCCCGGTAGAAGCTGTTTTAATTACATTTTTTGATTCAATCCAGGACTTAAGTTTGTTAACAGTACGATTACTAGACGAGAATATTTCAGTATCAATTTTCTCATAGAGAACACCTAAATCTCTAGAGTAAGAAACTAAGTCTTCAAGTGTATTCCCTTGAAGTTGAAGTTGTTCAGCCAACTGAAGCTGCACATTCTTCACTTTATTCAGTTGATCAAGAATTAATATTACCCAAGATGGTGTAGTCCCAACACTGCAGTGAAGAATAATTTTTTTTTATTACATTACACTTGTAAAAAAGATAAAACATATTGAGTAAAATATATACTCACGTAGCATCATCACCACCAATTGTGCCAATTGCAGGATCAACAAGCTCCTGATCATCAACAACTGAGGCAATCTAGGGAGCCTTACCCTTAGACCTTTTGGGGTAACTACAAAATCAGTAAAAATACAAATTTGTTAGCAACTGTATTACCCAACCTTTTACCCAAACCTTATGAACTATTACCGTGAAGAAGGAGAAACAACCTTCCTTTTTTCCGATTCCTTCTTCGCAGCAGGCTCGGAAGGTTTCGAAGGCTCAACAGGTTCAACAGATGAAATAGCAAGAGCCTTGGTCTTAGACCTGATTGGGTAACTAAAAACATATTACAAAACATTTAATGTAATAACTATAACCAAAATCAACAGAATAACTAAGAATATAAAATTTACCGTGAAGAAGGAGATGCAGGAGCGGACATATCAGCCTCCTGGAATGCCGTCTTCTTCGTCTTCTTCGTCTTCTTCGTCTTCTTCGTCTTCTTCGTCTTCTTCGTCTTCTTCGTCGTCTTCTTCTTCTTCTTCTTGTCAGCTGGTTTTTGGGGAACAAGTTTAGAAACAACAAGTTTCTTAGGGGGATTAACAAAATCATCCCCATCAGATTCTTGTTCAACCGAAACTTTGATTTGTTTAGAACTGTCAAAAAATGAGAAAATTAAGTGGATTGAAAATAAGATAAATTAAATGTATGAAATTGTACAAAACTTTGTTTCTGGACATCTTCACTGATTGCATTACAAATTTGAACAGAACAAGCATCCAAACCCAACTCAAATAAATCTTTAAGTCTAGAATCTATACACTCATCATCCCACCAATCCATGTCATCATTTTGTTCACTAAACTCAAAAGATTTTATACTATCTTCATCCAATGAAGAAACAACAGCCTTGATATCACCATACCCAAAAGCTTTCCTAGATTGGGTACGTGACTGATACTTTAAAGTAAGTATTTTAGCAGTCGGATCAATGTGTGCAAACAAGGAAGCCAACGATGGAATGGCCTCAAAAAACATTATCTAGAAATATGAAAAATTATAAGAATTAGTATAAAGCAAATAAAAATGAGACTAATATAAAACAAAATGTAACAAAGAATGGAACCTGCAAAGCAAGAGGAAAGCTGCCTATGTTATAGTTCAAGCTGGCTCTTTCCTTTGCGGGATCACAAGATTGAAGAAAATGAAGAGTATGGGTAAAAGCATGATTCCCCCAGTTAAAAGTGTCAAACACATCCATATCATTCACAAGATCAATAACAAACTGGGATATCATAGTCTTCTTATCCCTAGAAACTAATACTCCTTCAACAAACAAAATTAAAGCCATTTTCAACTTATTCGGAGATTCTGCAGGTTCAGTTTTGTAGAGCTCTTCAAGGTGAGCAATTGTGCATCTATCATGGCCAACTGCATCTTTCATATCACAATGCTCCACTACCATTTGGTCAAAGTAGTCTGATTTTGCACAATCAAGACGAGTAATGATAGCAAACTCAATAATTCCAAAAGCGTAAAAGTTTGTTACCAATTCCAAACCACATAGATTTTTTTCTGTTGGTAACAACTTGACGAAGAAGTAGAAAATGAATAAGCTTGTTAGAAGTTCGAAGCTTATCTCCCATTTTGATTATGTCTTGAAAGATGCCATGTGAGAAAATGATTTTGTCACGAGGTGACAACCCTTCTAATAGAAATGGAATCAACGACATTCGAGAAAAAGTTGTTGATTCGGGAATTCTCAATAGCTGGGGTCTCGGTAAATCTATAATTAAACTTTCAAAAAGAAAAAAAAATTAGTAATTAATTTGGGTAATAAATGAGAGATAGAGAGTACAAAAAGTACTCACTTGAAAGGATTTTGAACTGCTTGGTCTGGACATGCTTAACTGCAACTGAAATAAGTATAAGAAAATATACAAATTCATAAAAGACTATTTAACAAATATTGAACAAAAATCAAAGAAGCAAAAATATTGAACAGAAACAAGTACATAAAAGGACTTACAGATTTTGAATTGTCAGGTTCATCTTGAAGAGATGCCTTGATCTGTAGTAGACATTATAGTACCTGAGAACATATAAGAAAACATAAGCCTATTACAAAACAGAGAAGAACCAATAATAATAAAAAAGACTATTACAAACAGAACAAGAAAAAGAAAAAGACAATAATACACATTCAAAGGTAGGTACATTAAAGAAAACACCATATAAGACACAATTATGTGATAGACAAACATATACACAAGACTATTTCCTCAGTTAGTGTTAGAACCAAAAAGCAGGGACAGTGTGAAGAAAAATTAAACATATTACACAAGACTATTGTCCTCAGTTAGTATTAGGAACCAAAAATGCAGGGACAGTGTGAAGAGAAATTAAAACCATATTACACAAGACTATTGTCCTCAGTTAGTATTAGGAACCAAAAATGCAGGGGACAGTGTGAAGAGAAATTAAAGACCTATTACACAAGACTATTGTCCTAAGTTAGTATTAGGAACCAAAAATGGACGGGACAGTGTGAAGAGAAATTAAAACCTATTACCCAAGCCTATTGTTCTCATTTAGTGTTAGGAACCAAAAATGCAGGGACAGTGTGAATGAGAAATTCAAACCTATTACCCAAGACTATTGTCCTTCAGTTAGAGTTAGGAACCAAAAATGCACAGGACAGTGTGAAGAGAAATTCAAACATATTACCCAAGACTATAGTCCTCAGTTAGTGTGAAGACGTAATAAAAGAAGTGAAGAGTCCTCAATTAAGTGTTAGGAACAAACCCTAGGTTGTGTGTTTAATTTATTCACAAGCAGGTCCATCATAGTGTTAGGAAGAAAAACAACGACCATGAAATTGATGACTTAGGATTGAGGATAGATCCAAAAAATGGAAGAACGGGACAGTGTGAAGAGAAAAGACGACAAGAACAAAGCAAAACTTAGCCATAAACAATAAAACCAAAAATAACGACAAAACCATAATAGAAGAGTAAAACTAACCTTAATCGTTGACTGAATCGAAGATGAAGTAACTTAATCGTCAAAACGAAGATGAAGAGAGGACATCGCAAAATAGAAGATGAAGAAACTGAAACAGGTAGAAGACAGTAGTGTGAATCACGTAATTAGAACGAAGAAGAAGAAGAAATCAGAGAAGAAGAAAGAAGAGGAGCGAAGGAGACGAACCTGGTGAGTAGAAATCGCAAATCGCCAGTAGGGTTCTCACCGAGAGAGAAGAGTAAGGGAGCGGGAGAGAGAGAAGAGTGAAAAAAAAAAAAAAAAACCTATTTATACCTACACAATTAGTCCCACTAATTAATCAACCCTACATACTTTATACCAATACTAAAATAAGTGCATTTATAGCCCATTTAACTCTTAAAAAAATACCTACATACCTTGTACCCTAGTTAAAATAAGTGCATTTATAACCCATTTAACTCATAATTATTTATACTAACCTCTCAGTGGTTTAATATACATAAATTTACTTCAATTATATTTTTAGTATTTTAACTAGGATTATAATTTTTGATACTAAGATATATAATATTATTTTTAATAATAGTAAAAAAAGCATCACTAATATTTATTTAAAATAAATTAACCATGAGTTAATGAGTATTATTCAATTATAAAATTACGAATGATAATATTTCAAATAAAATCTATTATTTCAATAAAACCATGAGTTATGAAAATAATATGTATGTACAATAATTTATATGTAAATATAATATTATTTTTTTTTACTTAAACTCTGTTAGATATATTAAAATCTAATTATAAATTAAATTTTTTAGATATATTTAAAAATATTACAACAAAAGGAATATAAAATTCCCACAAAATTACAATTTTGTTAAAATAAATTTCTTTAATCATGTACAAATGTTTACTGTATCTATATTTTTTTTTTAAAAGGATAAACCTATCGATTATATAGGTCAATAAGTCCATATAAATTGATTTAAGAGAAATTCCGTTTGGTACCCTTCAGGTTTTGGCTTTTTCGGTTGGTGATCTCTACGTTCGCATTTTTTGGTTGGTGCCCTTAACGTTTGTCTCTTTCGGTTTGTGTCCATTCTTCTAAAAAATGTTAGATTTTATTTTTCTATTAGTAACTAAAAATAAATAAATAAAATACGTGAGAAAAAAATCGACATCGTCTTCGCTTATGTATGGATTGTGAAAACGTAGTTAGCATTGTGAAATTACAATTTGTATAGGATAGACACACACCTATGCTCTTAAGAAATTACAAATATATTGGTTCTCAATTTCTATCAGACAAAAGTTGGGGTGGGAGAGAGAAAGAGACAGAGGCAACAACGAGCGAAGATTTGCTTCACAAAAGCTTCTTTGCCGAAGTTAGTGAAGTCGGGAGGACGACGAAATTGTAATTTGCAAAAGCCACCCGGTAGTGGTTATCTCAAGAACATAGGTATCTATTCTATTATATGCAAATTGTAATTTGCAAAAGCCATATGCGTATATACACTATCCAAACAAGGAGCAACTTTTGTTTTATTTTTATTTATTTCTTAATTAATAACAGGAATTTTTTTTAAAAAACTAACTTTTTTTGAAATTTTTTGAAAAGAATGTACACAAGCCGGAAAAAGGCAAAATCCTAAGGTTACCAACCGGAAATGTAAGACTTAGTGGACACCAATGTAACACCCCGAATCCGTAGGACTCGAGGCGCTACTGGGCTAGGATCTCACAATGGATCATGACCCTAGCCTGACAACAAGTTTATTGGATCTTACAACAAGACACAGATAGATTAAAACCAATACATAAAACTGTAATATATAAATCAAAAGGTTTATACAAGGTACCGTTGAGTACAATCAAAAAATATAATTGTATATGACAAAAGACCCCATATCCCACGATAACGACCTAGTGTACGGAGCCAGCGGATCACCCACTCTGGATCACTCTGCAGCTCTCTTAACCTGCAAAGGATCTACAACACGGTATAAAACCGTGAGCTAACCATACACATATATATAGAAGATGCAAGAGCACAAAACACACTTCAGGAATCATAACATATAAACATGTTGTCACACATTTACCCGGTTAATTATCTTTATATAGTCCAACACTCAAATATATCGTATAAATATCTGCATATGAATATATGTGACACGAGGAATATATATAATCCTCACCTCTGAGTGCTATAGCTAGCTGGAGTGGTATAAGCGCACCTTCCCGTATACCATAAGGAGTGGTAAGTGCCCTTCTCGTATACTAGATCTAGCCTGATTACAGAGAACTTCCCAGACTCCACTACGGGATGAAAGGCAAGTTGTCACAACCACTACAATGGGCGGTCACTAAACCATAGGTCGGTAATAATCAATATCACATGCTATAAAACATATAAAAAAACACCACTCATGCATACATCCAATATAAGGATGGTAGCTAAGTAAGTCCTATGGACTTACCTCAACCTCAGAGTAATCTCAACCACGATCAACTCTCAACACGATCCACTCCAATCTGGAGGATAGCACTGCCTAATAACAAGGCATAACGAGATATCAATCTCCTATCACTCAAAGGGGTCATCACACCTAGACCCCAAGGGATCCATAAGGATCGTATCCAAATTATAAATCTCAAGGTCATAACCGGCACCTATCAGTATCATACTCATCATCATTTTATCCTCGTACATAAACCTAGCATGCTACTAAACCGCTCATACTAGGAATGGAAAATGATCTACACTACTCTAGGTAGATTCGGGACAAGACGCACATGCGTGCCAAGAGGGACGTAGGGCGAAGCAAGGCAAACCGCAGGCGCGGCGGCGCTCCAACGCAGGGGCGGTGACCGTAGCCGCAGGGCGGCGGCTTTGAGGCACGGTGCGGTGACAAGGTTCCGCGGGGTGGCGTCTCGCTGGTGCAGGGGCGGCGACTCTGCAGAACGTAGAGTCCCGATTTCTCTTTCACTCTTCACGTGATCAAATCACGTCTTCTCCATTCCATATCCAAACACATACATATACATACACATTCTAACATCAATATACATTCAATACATCTAATCCTAAGCTAAGGAAGATAGAATCAATGAAGAAAAGAAAAAGAAGAATAATGGAGCTTACCTACTGTTGGAATAACCAAGGAAATGATCCAAACTAACACCTCAACTTGCTTTCAAGCTCAGCCACAACATCCATCATCATCATCATCAACAACCACACACAAACTCTTTCAAATCTAAGAAGAACAAGAGCAAGATCAAGGAGGAGAAAGGGAGAAGCAAGAAGGACGTGAGAAGCTGGAGAATGAAGACTGAAACCCTTCATAACGAGCCAAAGAAGAAGCTTAAGGAGAAAGGAAAGGAAAGAGTAAAGCACGGTCAAAAAGGTCAACAAAGCCGGCTGCAACCGCAAGAAACCGCAGGGGCGGAATCCTGGGCCGTAGGGGAGGTAACACAGGCTCAGCTTCTGGGGCGGCTCCACGAACCCGCAGGGGTGGCTAAGTCCTATCTCGGCTCTACAAGACTAAGGCTCTTACATCTCACCCCCCCTAAAAAACAAGTTTCGTCCCGAAACTTGTGAAATCCTCAAATCATTCGACTCATAAGACGAGGTACAACTCTCTCTATAACCTCAAACACGAGCATTGAGGAAATCATCATCTCCAGCAACAAAATCACTATCCAAGGCATAGAGGAAAATCCATCTCTAGCCAATACTATAATCACATCACCAGGGCATAGAGGAAAAACATCTCTAGCCATATCATACTCATAACACAAGGCATGGAGGAAAAAAATCTCCAGCAATACTATGTCCATCAAAATAGCATGGAGGAATAACCATCTCCAGCTGAATCCTAATCGTATCACAATAGCATGAAGAAAGATCCATCTCTAGCTATAATCAATCGCACTAGCACAACAAGATCTAATAAGATCACACATCATATCATAGCTAGTACGAAAATAAACACATCATAGCATATAAGCACATAAACACGTAATCACAACACTCACCAAGATAATAACTAAAATCTACTCGTCGATCCTACAGATACGTCTATCTCGGCGTAGAACTCTGGATAGTTCCTCTGAATACTATCCTCATTCTCCCATGTAGCCTCATCAGGTCCTCGTCTCGACCACTGTATCCTCAGCATAGGAATGTCCTTCGAATGCAGGCGTCTCATACCTCGTTCAAGGACTGCAATCGGGTGCTCAACAAAAGTGTGGTCCGGCTCAACCACCAAATATCATAACTCACGATGTGTCTCGATCTGGTATGTACTCCCTCAGATGAGACACGTGAAACACAGGGTGAACACCCTCTAATCTAGGCCAAAGCTAACTTGTATGCTGCACTCCCAACTCGGTCCAGAATCTCGAACGGTCCGACATATCGGGGGCTCAACTTCCCCTTAATGCCAAATCGTCTAACACCTCGTGTCGGAGACACTCTCAGCCACACATGGGCTCCTACTCTGAACTCTAGGGGTCTACGCCTCCTATCTGCATATGACTTCTGACGGCTTTGTGCAGTCTGCATCCTCTCTCTAATCAGTGCTACACGAGCAACATCATCCTGAATCTGATCAGGTGTCAATCCACTAATACTGCTCTGCTCATCCCAACATAATGGTGTACGACACATCTGTCCATACAATGCCTCATATGGGGCCATCCCAATAGATGCATGCCAGTTGTTGTTGTACGAGAACTCAACTAGTGGGAGATGATCCATCCACACTTGTCCCCAGTCCAACACACAAGCTCACAACATATCCTCCAATGTTTGAATGGTCCTCTCTGACTAACCATCTGTCTGGGGATGAACGCAGTAGTAAAGTGCAAACTCGTCCCCAGGCAGTATGAATATGCTGCCAGAACCTCGAGGTAAATCGTCCATCTCTGTCAGAGACGATCATCCTCGTACACCATGGAGTCTCACTATCTGTCTAGTGTACTCCTCAGCTAATCTGCTCACTGGCCACGTTTCCCGGATAGGATAAAACGTGCCGTCTTCGTCAGTCTATCCACTATAACCCAGATGGCATCAAAACTCCTGCTCGGTCTCAGCCCAGTCACAAAGTCCATGGTGACGTCCTCCCACTTCCTCTGTGCTACATGTAGTTAATGGAGTTCACTCCAAGTCTGCAATGCTTGATCTTGACCTGCTGACAAGTCGCACATTGTGCCACAAATCTGGCTACATCGGGCTTCAGCCCTCCCACCAATATGAACGTCTCAAATTCTGGAACATCTAACTCGTACTTGGGTGCACTGAATAAGGCGTACAGTGAACCTCCTGTAATATCCTCTGGCGCAAATCCGCATCAGCGGTACAAAGACGCGATCGCGCGTCTCATCACTCCATCTGCTCCTATGGATAACTGTGGTGCCTCATCACGACATCCTCTCTCGGATCCTCGTCAGTGTCGGCAAGTCCCTTGCTTTTGTTGGATCTTACTCTACAGATCAGGGAGAACCTCTAAAGTACTCAGTTGGGCATCCTCATCAGGAAACTAGATGTCCAACTTTAACCAGACCAAATCTCTCTGCAGCTGAGTTTGAACTATCAGTCTCGCAATCGTCTTCTCTAGAGGCGTCTTCCTGCTCAGGGCGTCGGCGACAACGTTCGCCTTCCCCGGATGGTATAAAATCTCTAGATCAAAGTCCTTGATCAGCTCGAGCCACCTACATTGACGGTTATTCAATTCCCGTTGCGTGAAAATATACTTCAGACTCTTATGTCTGTGAAGATCTGACATGTAGCACCATACAGGTAATGTCTCCAGATCTTCAGTGCATGAACTACCGCTGCCAACTCCAGATAATGAGTCGGGGTAGTTCTCCTCATACGCCTTCAGCTGTCTAGACGCATATGCAATCACTCTACCTCGCTGCATCAATACACATCCCAAGCCTAGCTTGGATGCATCACTGTAAACTACAAAATCAGTGGTGCCCTCTGGCTATGCTAAGATAGGAGCGGAAGTCAGACGTCTCTTCAGCTCCTCAAAACTCTGCATACACTGATCAAACCATACATATGGTAGTCTTCCTCAATAGACTCGTTAGTGGACGGACAATCACAGAAAATCCCTCCACAAAGCGTCGCGTAATAACCGCGCTAGCCAAGAAAGCTACGTACTTCCTTGACGTTCGTCCGTGTCGTCCAGGCTGCTACTGACTCAATCTTCGCCGATCAACCTTGATCCCTCCGGCGGAAACAACATGACCAAGGATTGCTACCTCTGGCATCCAAAACTCACACTTAGAGAACTTTTCATAAAGTTCTCTATCTCGTAGAACCTGTAACACAGTCCTCAGTTGCCCTACATGCTCCTCTCGGCTGTGAGAGTACACCAAAATATCATCAATGAAGACTACTACAAACTGATCCAGGAAGTCGATGAAGATGTTGCTCATCAACTCCATAAAGACTGTTGGGGCATTCGTAAGCCCAAATGACATCACTACAAACTCGTAGTGTCCATATCTGGTCCGGAATGCGGTCTTGTGCACGTCCTGCTCTCTCACCCCTCAGCTGATGATATCTTGAGCGCAGATCAATCCTGGAGAATACAGTCGCTCCCTGAAGATGATCTAACAAGTCATCAATACGAGGCAATGGATACTTGTTCTTGATGGTCACCTTGTTCAGCTCTCTGTAATCAATACACAATCTCAACGATCCGTCCTTTCTTCCGTACGAAGAGGATAGGTGCTTCCCATGGGGATACGCTAGGGCGGATAAAGCCCTTCTCACCTAACTCCTCCAATTACTTTTTCAGCTCCAGCATCTCGACAGGCGCCATCCGATATGGGGCCTTCGAGATAGGTCTCGTACGAGGCTCTAAATCAATGCCAAAGTCCACGCTCCTCTGAGGCGGCAAACTACACGGCTCAACGAATATATCTGTAAACTCGCAGACCACTAGGATATCCTCTTATGTTGGACTCTCCCCCTCCTTCATGACATAACACTAGAAGGCCTCACAACCCTGTGCAATCAGTCTCGCTGCCCGTATCGCACTGATAACCATGCCCGATTTTCCCAGGTCCCAACCTCGGAAAACCTCTATTTGTCCTAACTCGTAGAGAGGGTTACAGTCCTCCTACCTACATCTAACACTGCCTGATGTCTATCCATCCAATCCATACCTAGAATGACTTCTTTATGCTCTAATGGCATGACAAAGAAGTCAACGAACAATACACGGTCCCTACAGAAAATGGACAGTCACGAATCTCACGGGTACCTCTGACCCTACTACCATCGGGTAACCCTATACTAAAGGGTATCCCCTCAGTCGTATCTAGACTCAGACGCTCAACACATGAATCAGAGATAAAAGAATGCGTAACACCCGTATCAAATAAGACTCTAATAGGTAAACCATGAATCAGAATGGTACCTGTAGCAGTCGGTGCAGTTGGCTCCTCTGCACTCCTCAGCTCAAAAACTCTACCATGTGGTCCTCTGGTTCCGTTATTCCCACCACGACCTCTTCCTCTACTCGGCCCAGGAGCAGATCCCTGAGGCGTTAGGACGGTCTGAGACTCTTTGTTATCCGTGAGTCTACAGCTGCTGAGGTGTCTCTGCCCACTTCCCGCTACACTGGCAGGAGAAGAACCCTGTTGAGATGAAGCTCCGCCTTGTCGGCAGAAAACAGCTCTATGACCCGGTCTACCACAGGTGTAGCAAGTCACTAGCGGCCTCGTGCACTTTGGCCTCATATGTCCTGGGTCACCCACAGTTATAACACTGTCGTCCCTTATCTGCAACCGGTGCAGATGGGTAAC
>NCTC01003725.1:0-24735 GCA_002319775.1 Fagopyrum tataricum | reverse complement strand
TTTTTCTACACGTTTTATGGTTAAAGAGTGTGTCTGATCAAAAAAATCAATAGTTTAAATCTTTTCGTTTTATTGAAAAAGTTCAAAGGGTAGTACACGAAATTCTCGGAAAATCGATAAACCTCAAAAGCGTCGTATACCGTGGTCCAAAGAGCGTGAAACTTTTTTTGTACACGTTTTATGGTTTATAGATTGTGTCCGATCAAAAAAATCAATAGTTTAAATCTTTTCGTTTTATTGAAAAAGTTCAAAGGGTAGTACACGAAAATTTCGGAAAATCGATAAACCTCAAAAGCGTCGTATACCGTGGTCCAAAGAGCGTGAAACTTTTTTTGTACACGTTTTATGGTTTATAGATTGTGTCCGATCAAAAAAATCAATAGTTTAAAACTTTGCGTTTTACTGAAAAAGTTCAAAGGGGGTAGTACACGCAATTCTTGGAAAATCGAGAAACCTCAAAAACGTCGTATCCTTTGGTCCAAAGAGCGTGACACTTTTTTGTACACGTTTTATGGTTTATAGAGTTTGTCCGATCAAAAAATCAATAGTTTAAAACTTTGCGTTTTATTGAAAAAGTTCAAAGGGGGTAGTACACGAAATTCTTGGAAAATCGAGAAACCTTAAAAACGTCGTTTCCTTTGGTCCAAAGAGCGTGAAACGTTTTTAGTACACGTTTTATAGAGTGTGTCTGATCAAAAATTTCAATAGGTTAAAACTTTGCGTTTTATTGAAAAAGTTCAAAGGGGGTAGTACACGAAATTCTTAAAAAATCAATAAACCTCAAAAACGTCATATCCATTGGTGCAAAGAGCGTGAAACTTTTTTAGTACACGTTTTATGGTTTATAGAGTGTGTCCTATCAAAAAAATCAATAGTTTAAAACTTTGCGTTTTATTGAAAAAGTTCAAAAACTTTTGTTATACACGCAATTGTAGGAAAATCGAGTAACCTCAAAAACGTCGTATCCTTTGGTACAAAGTCCGTGACACTTTTGTTATACACGTTTTATGGTTTATAGAGTGTGTCCGATCAAAAAACGCAATAGTTTAAAACTTTGCGTCTTATTGAAAAAGTTCAAAGGGGGTAGTACACGAAATTCTTGGAAAATCGATAAACCTCAAAAACGTCATATCCATTGGTCCAAAGAGCGTGAAACTTTTTTAGTACACGTTTTATGGTTTATAGAGTGTGTCCGATCAAAAAAATCAATAGTTTAAAACTTTGCGTTTTATTGAAAAAGTTCAAAAATTTTTGTTATACACGCAATTCTAGGAAAAATCGAGTAACCTCAAAAACGTCGTATCCTTTGGTAAAAAGTCCGTGACACTTTTGTTATACACGTTTTATTGTTTATATAGTGTGTCCGATCAAAAAACGCAATAGTTGAAAACTTTGCGTTTTATTGAAAAAGTTCAAAGGGGGTAGTACACGAAATTCTTGGAAAATCGATAAAGATCAAAAACCTCGTATCCTTTGGTCTAAAGAGCGTGAAACTTTTTTTGTACACGTTTTATGGTTTATAGAGTTTGTCCGATCAAAATAATCAATAGTTTAAAACTTTGCCTTTTATTGAAAAAGTTCAAAGGGGGTAGTAGTACACGAAATTCTTAAAAAATCGATAAACTTCAAAAACGTCATATCCATTGGTCCAAAGAGCGTAAAACTTTTTTAGTACAAGTTTTATGGTTTATAGAGTGTGTCCGATCAAAAAAAGCAATAGTTTAAAACTTTGCGTTTTATTGAAAAAGTTCAAAGGGTAGTACACGAAATCCTTGGAAAATCGATAAACCTCAAAAACGTCGTATCCTTTGGTCCAAAGGGCGTAAAACTTTTTTAGTACTCGTTTTATGGTTCATAGAGTGTGTCTGATCAAAATTTTCAATAGGTTAAAACTTTGCGTTTTATTGAAAAAGTTCAAAGGGGTAGTACACAAAATTCTTAGAAAATCGAGAAACCTCAAAAACGTCATATCCATTGGTCCAAAGAGCGTGAAACTTTTTTTGTACACGTTTTATGGTTTATAGAGTGTGTCCGATCAAAAAAAGAAAAAGTTTAAAACTTTGCGTTTTATTGAAAAAGTTTAAAGGGGGTAGTACACGAAATCCTTGGAAAATCGATAAACCTCAAAAACGTCGTATCCTTTGGTCCAAAGGGCGTAAAACTTTTTTAGTACTCGTTTTATGGTTCATAGAGTGTGTCTGATCAAAAATTTCAATAAGTTAAAACTTTGCGTTTTATTGAAAAAGTTCAAAGGGGTAGTACACGAAATTCATAGAAAATCGATAAACCTCAAAAACGTCATATCCATTGATCCAAAGAGCGTGAAACTTTTTTAGTACACGTTTTATGGTTTATAGAGTGTGTCCGATCAAAAAAAGCAATAGTTTAAAACTTTGCGTTTTATTGAAAAAGTTCAAAGGTGGTAGTACACGAAATTCTTGGAAAATCGATAAAGATCAGAAACCTCGTATCCTTTGGTCCAAAGAGCGTGAAACTTTTTTTGTACACGTTTTATGGTTTATAGAGTGTGTCCGATCAAAAAATTCAATTGTTTAAAACTTTGCCTTTTATTGAAAAAGTTCAAAGGGGTAGTACACGAAATTCTCGGAAAATCGATAAACCTCAAAAGCGTCATATCCCTTGGTCCAAAGAGCGTGAAACTTTTTTAGTACTCGTTTTATGGTTCATAGAGTGTGTCTGATCAAAAATTTCAATAGGTTAAAACTTTGCGTTTTATTGAAAAAGTTCAAAGAAGTAGTACACGAAATTCTTAGAAAATCGATAAACCTCAAAAACGTCATATCCATTGGTCCAAAGAGCGTGAAACTTTTTTATGTACACGTTTTATGGTTTATAGAGTGTGTCCGATCAAAAAAAAGCAATAGTTTAAAACTTTGTGTTTTATTGAAAAAGTTCAAGGGGGATAGTACACGAAATTCTTGGAAAATCGATAAAGATCAAAAGCCTCGTATCCTTTGGTCCAAAGAGCGTGAAACTTTTTTTGTACACGTTTTAAGGTTTATAGAGTGTGTCCGATCAATAAAATCAATTGTTCAAAACTTTGCGTTTTATTGAAAAAGTTCAAAGGGGTAGTACACGAAATTCTTGGAAAATCGATAAACCTCAAAAGCGTGGTATCCTTTGGTCCAAAGAGCGTTAAACTTATTTTCTACACGTTTTATGGTTTATAGAGTGTGTCCGATCAAAAAATCAATTGTTTAAAACTTTGCGTTTTATTAAAAAAGTTCAAAGGGGATAGTACACGAAATTCTTGGAAAATCGAGAAACCTCAAAAACGTCGTATCCTTTAGTCTAAAGTGCGTGAAACATTTTTTTGTACACGTTTTATTGTTTATAGAGTTTGTCCGATCAAAAAAATCGATAGTTTAAAACTTTGCGTTTTATTGAAAAAGTTCAAAGGGGATAGTACACGAATTTCTTAAAAAATCAATAAACCTCAAAAACGTCATATCCCTTGGTCCAAAGAGCGTGAAACTTTTTTAGTACACGTTTTATAGAGTGTGTCTAATCAAAAATTTCAATAGGTTAAAACTTTGCGTTTTATTGAAAAAGTTCAAAGGGGGTAGTACACGAAATTCTTAGAAAATCGATAAACCTCAAAAACGTCATATCCATTGGTCCAAAGAGCGTGAAAATTTTTTAGTACACGTTTTATGGTTTATAGAGTGTGTCAAATCAAAAAAAAGAAATAGTTTAAAACTTTGTGTTTTATTGAAAAAGTTCAAAGGTGGTAGTACACGAAATTCTTGGAAAATCGATAAAGATCAAAAACCTCGTATCCTTTGGTCCAAAGAGCGTGAAACTTTTTTTGTACACATTTTAAGGTTCATAGAGTGTGTCCGATAAAAAAAATCAATAGTTTAAATCTTTGCGTTTTATTGAAAAAGTTCAAAGGGGGTAGTAGTACACGAAATTCTTGGAAAATCGATAAACCTCAAAAACGTCATATCCATTGGTCCAAAGAGCGTAAAACTTTTTTAGTACAAGTTTTACGGTTTATAGAGTGTGTCTGATCAAAAAAAGCAATAGTTTAAAACTTTGCGTTTTATTGAAAAAGTTCAAAGGGGTAGTACACGAAATTCTTGGAAAATCGATAAACCTCAAAAGCGTGGTATGCTTTGGTCCAAAGGGCGTGAAACTTATTTTCTACACGTTTTATGGTTCATAGAGTGTGTCCGTTCAAAAAAATCAATAGTTTAAATCTTTGCGTTTTATTGAAAAAGTTCAAAGGGGGTAGTACACGAAATTTCTCGGAAAATCAATAAACCTCAAAAACGTCGTATCCCTTGGTCCAAAGAGCGTGAAACTTTTTTAGTACACGTTTTATAGAGTGTGTCTGATCAAAAAATTCAATAGTTTAAAACTTTGCGTTTTATTGAAAAAGTTCAAAGGGGGTAGTACACGAAATTTTCCATAAAATCGATGAAGATCAAAAACCTCGTATCTATTGGTCCAAAGGGTGTGAAACTTATTTTCTACACGTTTCAATAGTTTAAAACTTTACGTTTTATTGAAAAAGTTCAAAGGGGGTAGTACACGAAATTCTTGTTAAATCGATAAACATCAAAAACGTCGTATCCTTTGGTCCAAAGAGCGTGACACTTTTTTTGTACACGTTTTACGGTTTATAGAGTTTGTCAGATCAAAAAATCAAAAAAATCAATTCTTGGAAGCAATAGTTTAAAACTATTGC
Source organism: Fagopyrum tataricum (assembly GCA_002319775.1). Taxonomy (NCBI): domain Eukaryota; kingdom Viridiplantae; phylum Streptophyta; class Magnoliopsida; order Caryophyllales; family Polygonaceae; genus Fagopyrum; species Fagopyrum tataricum. Next base: position 20,021 of record NCTC01003725.1, on the reverse strand, counting down.
GTTTTATTGAAAAAATCGATAAACCTCAAAAACGTCATATCCATTGGTCCAAAGAGCGTGAAACTTTTTTAGTACACGTTTTATGGTTTATAGAGTGTGTCCGATAAAAAAAAGCAATAGTTTAAAACTTTGCGTTTTATTGAAAAAGTTTAAAGGTGGTAGTACACGAAATTCTTGGAAAATCGATAAAGATCAAAAACCTCGTATCCTTTGGTCCAAAGAGCGTGAAACTTTTTTTTGTACACGTTTTATGGTTTATAGAGTGTGTCCGATCAAAAAAATCAATTGTTTAAAACTTTGCGTTTTATTGAAAAAGTTCAAAGGGGGTGGTAGTACAAGAAATTCTTGGAAAATCGATAAACCTCAAAAGCGTGGTATCCTTTGGTCCAAAGGGCGTGAACCTTTTTTTCTACACGTTTTATGGTTTATAGAGTGTGTTCGATCAAAAAAAATCAATTGTTTAAAACTTTGCGTTTTATTGAAAAAGTTCAAAGGGGGTATTTGATAGGTGATGGAATCACTATCATTTTAGGTAGCTTTTAGAGTCGTTTTTATGTTTTTGAGTCAGTTTATATTGCTAATACTGTGATCCAGATAAAAGATTCAAATTGAAGCAAAAGAAGGTATTAGCAATACTTAGGAGTTGAAGAAATCATCGAAGTTCAGATTCTGGTGCACACCGCCCCCGCGGCATCCTCTGTCCGCCCCCGCGGTGACAATACAGATGAGTGCCGCTGCCTGCGTCAACGCCCGCGGCCAAGACAAGCCTGTCACCGCCCCCGCGGACTCTCCAGTCCGCCCCTGCGGTGTCAACCATGAAGACCACCACCAAGAGCCGCAGCCGCGTCTTCGCCCGCGGCCATGAAGAGACATGTCACCGCCCCCGCGGCCAACCCTGTCCGCCCCTGCGGTGACCCAGCCTGACGAAACGAAGACGGCGCCCCAGCGCCCTTGCCTGCGGCCATGCCAGCGGCCTTGTGAAGCCGAAGATCCAGTTTCACCGCCCCCGCGGTAACTTTGGGCCGCCCCTGCGGATTCTCACCAGAAGCGTTACGAAGTTAAAGAGTCAGACGTTTCAAGAGCATTCAAGGACCCGCCTGTAAGAGCCGTAGTCTTTCGGGCCGAGACCGGACCTTGGCCGAGATTAGTCTTGGCCGAGATCTGCCCCTGCCGCGGCCGCGCTGTGAGGTGCCGCGCCCGCGCCGTGCTGCGTCCTGGCGCGCCCGCGCCTGCACACTGCCGCGCCCGCGCCCGCCGCCTGCCGCTTTCTTGGACTTTGTTGACTTGCTTCACTCTTTACCTTTTCTTTTGCTGGATGATTAAGATCATCTCTTTCACTTGCTTCTTCAGTCTCTCTCTCCACGCTACCTAGCTCCTTTGCTTTCCCTTGGACCTTGTTCTTGGTTGTGGAAGAATTTGTGTGAGACCTTTGGTGTTTTGGCTTGTGCAAGCTAAGCTTGAGTTGTTGGGCCTGAGAAACCAGCCTTGTGGCCAGTTGAACCTTCCTGCAACCTTGGATCAGCCTTGTGGTATGATTCCTCTTCTTCTTCTTCTTCTTCTCTTCTTTCTTGGCTCCATTCTAGCTTAGGGATAGGTGTATGATTAGGCTGGTGTTGATGGTTGTGTTATGTGTATGTTGAACCTGCTGGGGATGAGAAAGAAGTGTAGTGATCAACTGAAGAAACGAAGAAAGACTGCAGAACCGAGTTCTACGTAGTCGCCGCGGCCGCGCTGAGCACTGACGCGCCTGCGCCCGAGCACTGACGCGCCCGCGCCCGAACACTGACGCGCCCGCGTCCCGACCCTGCCGCGCCCGCGTCTAGATCCTGCCGCACCCGCGGCCACATCCCGCCGCGCCCGCGGTTCCTGCTTCCGCCCTGCATCCTTTGTTTACGCAGGTGCGTCTTGTTCCGGGGCTACCTATGGATGGGTAGTTCCCTTTCCTTTCCTAGTATGAGTGGTAGTAGCATGCTAGGTATGAGTTGAGTACGATATAGTTATGCCGGTTACGGCTTTGAGGTTTACGAGTTGGAATTGATCCCATATGGATCCCTTGGGTCTAGGTGTGACCCTTGATGTGATAGGATTGTGATACCTGTATGTGTGCCTTGTATAGGTTGAGTTGTCCTCCAGTTGGAGTAGACGTTCCTGAGGTTTATCTTCGAGAGTTCTTCTGATATCGAGGTAAGTCCATAGGACTTACTTAGCTACTATCCTTATATTGGATGTATGCTTGAGTGGTGTTTGCTATATGCTTTATAGCATGATTAGGAATAGGATTACGAGTATGATTATGTTTATGATGGTCACAGACCTATCTTTATTATACTGACCGCCCATCGTAGTGGTTGTGATAACCTTTCCCTTTCATCCCGCCGTGGAGTCTGGAAGGTTCTCTGTAGTCAGGCCAGTACTGGTATAAAGGAAGGCCCTCACCATTCCCACAGGGTACACGGGAGGTGTGCTGATACTACCCCAGCTGGTTAGAGTACTCAGAGGCGGGGATCATATTCCTCGTGTCACCTATCTTCATATATATACATATTTTATACGATTGATTGATTCACTTATTAAAGATAATAAACCGGGTGAATGTGTGATACCATGATGAGTTGTTATCGTTTATATGATGTGTGATTGTGCTCTTGCTTCTCTTATATATGTGTATAGTTAGCTAACGGTTTCATACCGTGTTGTAGTTCCTTCGCAGGTTAGGAGGACTGAGGAGTGATCCAGTGGGGTGATCTGCTGAGGGTTCCGTACACTGGGCGTTTATCGTGGGATTTTGGGTTGTTATCGTGTGTACGGCCTTTGATTTGACTTTTGTACTCAGCAGTACCATGTATACTCTTTTGACATGTATATATTTATATCAGTTTCATGTTTTGTTTTAATCTGTTAGTGCCTTGTTGTAAGGTTCAGTGAAGTTGTTGTTAGGCTAGGGTCAGGATCCATTGTGAGATCCTAGCCCAGTAGCGCCTCGAGTCCTACGGATTCGGGGTATCAGAGCCCAGGTTGACAACAATGGCACTAGTAATCTGAATAAGTACGAATGGATAAATAAACAGAACCCGAAAAGGGGTCTGACTTTTAAAAGGTTTGGTTTCGAAATGAGTACAAATGTTTTGGGTTACCGTGTACGTGAACCATCGCCCCTCTGAAGATCTCGACAGTTTATATATAGATATTCTGTCATGATTGATTTGATACATACATACGGCATATATATAGCCTTCTAAGCTAGGTTTACGTCTTCTGCAGATGGTTCAGACTAGAACCCTCCCTGCAGCAAGACGTGGTAGAGGTAGACCCCCTCTCGGTAGAGGACGAGGTCAGGTTTCTGTTGTTGATCCACGCGCAACAGAGGGGGTACATGAGGAAGTTGCTGAGAGTGCCGTTCCTGAGAATAGGAACGAGGCTGCTGAGAGACAGGGGTCACAGAGAGCCCAGTCTGCTGATTCTGGTCGCATTTCTATGGGTAGATCAGAGTATCAGGCTCATATCAGACGTGTAGAGGAGGCTGTCAGAGCCGGCAGACGTGTCCCAGATTTACCGGCACAGGAGGGACCATCTGAGAGGTCCCACACCGTTACTCAGGTACCAGCTGTACAGGTACCTGCTGCTGAGATTCCTCCGGTTCGGGAAGAGCATAGAGGGCCCAGACCAGACAGTTGGTTGAAGGCATTTCGTCAGATGGGAGTACCCCCCCCCCTTTCACTGGGAGTGTGGGGTTAGAGGTTGACCTCTGGTTAGGACACGTAGACTCAGCTCTGGAGTCTATTCGATGTCCAGCTGATAGACAGATAGAGCTGGTACAAAGTCTGTTCAGGGAGTTAGCTCAACACTGGTGGAGATCTGTACGAGTACAGGTTACCAGTTATACGCAGATGAAGAAGATGATTAGAGAGCGTTTCTGCCCTGCCTCATTGAGGAGGGAGAAACTGCGGGATTTCATGGAGGCTGGGTTTGATGATGTGCCTGTTTCTGAGGCCATCAAGAGATTCCAGGAGGAGCTGGCCTTGCTGGGACCAGCGGCCCCTGCTGCTGATCAGCATGTATATCTGTTTTCCCGACGTCTGAGGGATGCCACCAGGGCCTATATGGCCGGGTTTCATTGTGAGTCCTTGATGGACTATCAGGATAGAGCTTCCGATTATGAGCGGGAGCGAGCTGGACAGAGGAGAGCTTCTCAGACCGGGAGGTGTGAGAAGAGACAACGTACCGGGCAGACCAGTGGTACTGCTGGAGCTGCTAGTGTTGGGGGTACCCAGAGACGTCAGGGTCGTTCTGTATCTGCACCGGTTACAGAGAAGGGACGACAGTGTTTTAACTGTGGAGATCCAGGGCATCTGAAGCCCGAGTGTACGAGACCACTGGTGACGTGTTTTACCTGTGGCCGACAGGGCCATAGAGCTGTTTACTGCCGCCAGGGCGGAGCTGCATCACAGCAGGGTTCTACTCCTGCCAGTGTACCGGGAGGGGGGCAGAGACCACCCCAGCAGCAGACTCAGGGACAGCAGAGAGTCCTAGACCGCCCTACGACTCAGGGATCTGCTCCTTTGCCGAGTAGAGGCAGAGGCCGTGGTGGAGGCACCACTGATACCAGAGGCCCACAAGGTCGTGTTTTTGAGCTGAGGAGTGCAGAGGAGCCAGCTGCACCTACGGCTACAGGTACCATTCTGATTCATTGTTTCCCTGTTAGAGTTTTATTTGATACTGGTGCTACGCACTCTTTTATTTCTGATGCTTGTGTAGAGCGTCTTGGATTAGATAGAGTTGAGGGGATGCCCTTTATTATAGGGCTACCCAATGGTAGTAAGGCCAGAGGTACCTGTGAGATTCACGGTTGTCCCATTACTGTAGGGACCCGAGTGTTATTAGTTGACTTCTTTGTCATGCCATTAGAGCATGAAGAAGTTGTTTTAGGTATGGACTGGATGGATAGACATTCCGCAGTCTTAGATGTAGGTAGGAGGACCGTTACCCTTTCTACCGAGTTAGGACAGATTGAGGTTTTCCGAGGTTGGGACCTTGGAAAGGTAGGCACAGTTATCAGTGCGATACGAGCAGCCAGACTGATTGCACAGGGTTGCGAGGCCTTCTGGTGTTATGCCATGAAGGAGGGGGAGAGTCCAGCATTAGAGGATATCCCGGTTGTTTGTGAGTACATAGATGTGTTTGCTGAGCCGTCTAGTTTACCGCCTCAGAGGAGTGTGGATTTTGGGATTGAGTTAGAGCCTGGTACGAGACCGATCTCGAAGGCCCCATACCGGATGGCGCCTGTTGAGATGCTGGAGCTGAAGAGGCAACTTGAGGAGTTGGCCGAGAAGGGCTTCATTCGCCCTAGCGTGTCCCCATGGGGAGCACCTGTCCTCTTCGTACGGAAGAAGGACGGATCACTGAGGTTATGCATTGATTACAGAGAGCTGAATAAGGTGACCATCAAGAATAAGTATCCACTGCCGCACATTGATGATTTGTTAGATCAGTTACAGGGAGCGACTGTATTCTCTAGGATTGACCTGCGTTCCGGGTATCACCAGCTGAGGGTGAGGGAGCAAGATGTGCACAGGACAGCGTTCCGGACCAGATATGGCCACTACGAGTTTGTAGTGATGCCATTTGGGCTTACGAATGCCCCAGCCGTCTTTATGGAGTTGATGAACAGTATCTTCATCGACTTCCTGGATCAGTTTGTAGTGGTTTTTATTGATGATATTCTGGTATACTCTCGTAGCAGTGAGGAGCATACAGGACACCTGAGGACTGTATTGCAGGTTTTGCGGGATAGAGAACTTTATGCTAAGTTCTCTAAGTGTGAGTTCTGGATGCCAGAAGTAGCATTCTTGGGTCACGTGGTTTCAGATGATGGGATCAAGGTGGATCCAGCGAAGATTGAGGTTGTAGCAGCTTGGACGACACCGACGAACGTCAAGGAAGTACGTAGTTTCCTTGGCCTAGCCGGTTATTACAGACGCTTCGTGGAGGGTTTTTCTGTGATGGCCCGTCCACTGACGAGTTTACTGAGGAAGACTACCAGATTCGTGTGGTCTGATCAGTGCAGACAGAGTTTTGAGGAGTTGAAGAGGCGTTTGACTGCTGCTCCTATTTTGGCACAGCCAGAGGGTACTGAGGACTTGGTGGTTTACAGTGATGCATCCAAGCTAGGCTTGGGATGTGTTTTGATGCAGCGAGGTAGAGTTATTGCCATATGCGTCTCGACAGCTGAAGACGTATGAAGAGAACTACCCGACTCATGATCTGGAGTTGGCAGTGGTAGTTCATGCACTGAAGATCTGGAGACATTACTTATATGGTGCTACGTGTCAGATCTTCACAGACCATAAGAGTCTGAAGTACATTTTCACGCAGCGGGAATTGAATAACCGCCAGCGTAGGTGGCTCGAGTTGATTAAGGACTTTGATTTAGAGATCTTGTACCATCCAGGGAAGGCGAACATTGTCGCCGACGCCCTGAGCAGGAAGACGCCTCGAGAGCAGGCGATTGCGAGATTGACAGTTCAGCGCCAGTTGCAGAGAGATTTGATCTGGCTAGAGTTGGACATCCAGTTTCCTGATGAGGATGCCCAGCTGCGTACTTTAGAGGTTCTTCCTGATCTGTTGGACGAGATCCGACAGAAACAGGAAACCTGCCCGACCTTACAGAGGATTAGAGATAGGATGTCTCGGGACGAGGCACCACAGTTCCTGCTTGGAGCAGACAGAGTTGTGAGACGCCGTGGTCGCGTCTGTGTACCTGCTGATACAGAGCTGAGGCAGAGGATCTTACAGGAGGCTCACTGTACCCCTTACTCTGTACATCCAGGTACGAGTAAGATGTATCAGGTCTTGAGATGTATATACTGGTGGGGAGGGCTGAAGCCCGATGTAGCCAGATTTGTAGCACAGCGTGCGACCTGTCAGCAGGTCAAGATTGAGCATTTCAGACCTGGGGCGAGCTTCATCCACTTCCTGTTCCACAGAGGAAGTGGGAAGACGTCACCATTGATTTTGTGACCGGGTTGAGATTGAGTCGGAGTTTTGATGCCATCTGGGTTATAGTGGACCGGTTGACGAAGACGGCACGTTTCCTTCCTATCAGAGAGACGTGGCCGGTGAGCAGATTAGCCTGAGGAGTACACTAGGCATATAGTGAGACTCCATGGTGTACCGAGGACGATCGTCTCAGATAGAGATGGACGATTTACCTCGAGATTTTGGCAGCAGATCCAGACTGCCTTGGGGACGAGTTTGCATTTTACGACGGCGTTCCATCCTCAGACAGATGGTCAGTCAGAGAGGACCATTCAGACTCTGGAGGATATGCTGTGAGCTTGTGTGTTGGATTGGGGACAGGTGTGGACAGATCATCTTCCGCTTGTTGAGTTCTCCTACAACAACAGCTGGCATGCATCTATTGAGATGGCCCCATATGAGGCACTGTATGGACAGAGATGTCGTACCCCGTTATGTTGGGATGAGCGGAGCAGTATGAGTGATTTAGCGCCTGATCAGATTCAGGATGATGTAGCTCGGGTAGCATTGATTAGAGAGCGTATGCTGACTGCACAGAGCCGTCAGAAGTCTTATGCTGACAGGAGGCGTAGACCTCTAGAGTTCAGGGTTGGAGCCCATGTGTGGCTGAGAGTGTCTCCGACACGAGGTGTTAGACGTTTTGGCATTAAGGGGAAGTTGAGTCCCCGATATGTCGGACCGTTCGAGATTCTGGATCGAGTTGGGAGTGCAGCATACAGATTAGCCTTGCCTCCGAGATTAGAGGGTGTTCACCCTGTGTTTCACGTGTCTCAGCTGAGGGAGTATATACCAGATCCGAGACACATTGTGAGTTATGAGGATTTAGTGGTTGAGCCAGACCACACTTTTATAGAGCATCCGATTGCAGTCCTAGAGCGAGGTATTAGACGCCTGCGTTCGAAGGACATTCCTATGTTGAGGATACAGTGGTCGAGACGAGGACCTGAGGAGGCTACATGGGAGACTGAGGATAGTATCCAGAGGAACTATCCAGAGTTCTATGCTGGGTTAGATACATCAGTAGGATCACCGAGTAGATCTTAGTACTAGCTTGGTGAGTCTTATCTGTTTATGTGTGTACGTGCTTATATGCCATGTTTTGTTTTGTTCATGCTAGCTTGATGTGATTTATGATCTGATTAGATCTTGTATGCTGGTATGATTATTGTTATAGCTGGAGATGGTTCTTTCCTCCATGCTATTGCGATACGATAGGTTTAGCTGGAGATGGTTCTTTCCTCCATGCTATTTTGATGGACATAGTAGTGCTGGAGATGTTCTACCTCCATGCCTTCCTGTTATAGATACGTTTTGGCTAGAGATGTGCTTCCTCTATGCCTTTGGATTATGTTTATAGTTGGCTGGAAATGATGTTTCTTCCATGCCGATTTTGAGGTTATAGGTTGATACCTTATAGACGGAGAGGTGATTCCTCCGGTAGAGAGTTGTACCTCGGCTTTCGAGTCCGAGAGGTTTCTTGAGTTGTGCAAGTTTCGGGACGAAACTTCTTTTTAGGGGGGTGAGGTGTAAGAGCCGTAGTCTTTCGGGCCGAGACCGGACCTTGGCCGTGATTAGTCTTGGCCGAGATCTGCCCCTGCCGCGGCCGCGCTGTGAGGTGCCGCGCCCGCGCCGTGCTGCGTCCTGGCGCGCCCGTGCCCGCCGCCTGCAGCCGCTTTCTTGGACTTTGTTGACTTGCTTCACTCTTTACCTTTTCTTTTGCTGGATGATTAAGATCATCTCTTTCACTTGCTTCTTCAGTCTCTCTCTCCACGCTACCTAGCTCCTTTGCTTTCCCTTGGACCTTGTTCTTGGTTGTGGAAGAATTTGTGTGAGACCTTTGGTGTTTTGGCTTGTGCAAGCTAAGCTTGAGTTGTTGGGCCTGAGAAACCAGCCTTGTGGCCAGTTGAACCTTCCTGCAACCTTGGATCAGCCTTGTGGTATGATTCCTCTTCTTCTTCTTCTTCTTCTCTTCTTTCTTGGTTCCATTCTAGCTTAGGGATAGGTGTATGATTAGGCTGGTGTTGATGGTTGTGTTATGTGTATGTTGAACCTGCTGGGGATGAGAAAGAAGTGTAGTGATCAACTGAAGAAACGAAGAAAGACTGCAGAACCGAGTTCTACGTAGTCGCCGCGGCCGCGCTGAGCACTGACGCGCCTGCGCCCGAGCACTGACGCGCCCGCGCCCGAACACTGACGCGCCCGCGTCCCGACCCTGCCGCGCCCGCGTCTAGATCCTGCCGCACCCGCGGCCACATCCCGCCGCGCCCGCGGTTCCTGCTTCCGCCCTGCATCCTTTGTTTACGCAGGTGCGTCTTGTTCCGGGGCTACCTATGGATGGGTAGTTCCCTTTCCTTTCCTAGTATGAGTGGTAGTAGCATGCTAGGTATGAGTTGAGTACGATATAGTTATGCCGGTTACGGCTTTGAGGTTTACGAGTTGGAATTGATCCCATATGGATCCCTTGGGTCTAGGTGTGACCCTTGATGTGATAGGATTGTGATACGTGTATGTGTGCCTTGTATAGGTTGAGTTGTCCTCCAGTTGGAGTAGACGTTCCTGAGGTTTATCTTCGAGAGTTCTTCTGATATCGAGGTAAGTCCATAGGACTTACTTAGCTACTATCCTTATATTGGATGTATGTTTGAGTGGTGTTTGCTATATGCTTTATAGCATGATTAGGAATAGGATTACGAGTATGATTATGTTTATGATGGTCACAGACCTATCTTTATTATACTGACCGCCCATCGTAGTGGCTGTGATAACCTTTCCCTTTCATCCCGCCGTGGAGTCTGGAAGGTTCTCTGTAGTCAGGTCAGTACTGGTATAAAGGAAGGCCCTCACCATTCCCACAGGGTACACGGGAGGTGTGCTGATACTACCCCAGCTGGTTAGAGTACTCAGAGGCGGGGATCATATTCCTCGTGTCACCTATCTTCACATATATACATATTTTATACGATTGATTGATTCACTTATTAAAGATAATAAACCGGGTGAATGTGTGATACCATGATGAGTTGTTATCGTTTATATGATGTGTGATTGTGCTCTTGCTTCTCTTATATATGTGTATAGTTAGCTAACGGTTTCATACCGTGTTGTAGTTCCTTCGCAGGTTAGGAGGACTGAGGAGTGATCCAGTGGGGTGATCTGCTGAGGGTTCCGTACACTGGGCGTTTATCGTGGGATTTTGGGTTGTTATCGTGTGTACGGCCTTTGATTTGACTTTTGTACTCAGCAGTACCATGTATACTCTTTTGACATGTATATATTTATATCAGTTTCATGTTTTGTTTTAATCTGTTAGTGCCTTGTTGTAAGGTTCAGTGAAGTTGTTGTTAGGCTAGGGTCAGGATCCATTGTGAGATCCTAGCCCAGTAGCGCCTCGAGTCCTACGGATTCGGGGTGTTACACCGCCCCCGCGGGTATGACGAGCCGCCCCCGCGGCCAAGAAGAAGTTGGAACGTTTTTGCCTAAAATGCCCCCGCGGCGCCCTTGGCCGCGGGTGCGGGTTAGCGTCAGAGGCTTTTACTCGGCTGTTTTCGACGACTTTAAGGACATTATGGTGGCTGTTAGCACAACCTCTTTACTCCTTTTTAATGCATTTTGTAGTATAAATAGAGCCCTTGGCTATAGGTATTTTCATCTCATTTTTTCCACACAAAAACCTCTATATTCATAGTGTTCTTTGTAATGAGTTTCTAAACTACCTTGGCTACATTGGGTGGATTGAAGCTGCATTATAAAGTGGTTGTAAGTTCTTTTTAAATAGAAGTTTTATCCAATATATTTTGTGTTATATTCCTTGTATTTAACTTAGTTTGCATGTTTATTTTCTACTTAGTTTGATCACCTAAGTTGTATAATTGCATGCAAAAGGCTAGGATTAATTGATTCCGGGTTCGGGTCCTTAATCTAGTAGCAAACCCTTAGGTAAAAGCTGGTTGTGATTATTTAAGGGAAAGGAATTTAACTACATAATAAGATTAACGGGTTGTTTATCTTTTATGTATCTCTTTATCTTTGGTAGAATGCTAATTAGTGGTTTAATCTTGTAGGTTTACGGATTAATAAACTAGTTAAATTGTATTAATGCCGGTTGGCTTAATGCATAAATACGATCAAGATGAGAACAAATATTGAATACTTCTAAAAAGAACCAACCAATTTATATGTATGCTAAGATCCTACCTAGTGTAGTTCTTAAATCAATCTTGTATAATTGTCTTTGTCTTGTTTTAAACAATCCAAATTCCCCCCCCCCCCCCCTTTGTTACCAAATCAATAACTAAAATTGAATAGAAACTTGTTCAACTCCCTTGGGTTCGACCCTTACTTAATCACTATACATTGGTTAGTATTAAGTTCGGATTTAACTTGATAAGCTTATAATAACGACCTTAGGAAATAAGCCTTGTCAAATTTGGCGCCGTTGCCGGGGAGTTTTATTTAAGTTTTTATTGTACTTTTGATTATTGATTTTTGGTTTGGACCATTTTTATGGTTCAAACCCGTGCTACTAACTTTGAATTTGCCTCTTTTGATCCAGAAATCGAGAGAACCTACAATCGGCAAAGAAGGCAACGTCAGAACGAAGAAGAAATGGTGAACCGAACACTCCGACAACTCACGCAGCCGGATTTGACTCAACACCCTCTTGCGGTAACTATACCGGCAATTGGAGAAGGGGTCAACTTCGAGCTCAAGCCGGGCTTGATCCACTTACTCCCATCCTTCCATGGACTAAGTGGGGAAGACCCAATAAAGCATCTTGGCAAATTCCACACCGTTTGCATGAGCATGAAGCCGGCAAACGTGACCGAAGAGCAAATCAAGATGCGTGCTTTCGGCTTTACCCTCAAGGATGCGGCGGAGGATTGGTACTATCACCTTCCATCCGGTAGTATCGATTCATGGGACAACCTCCACAAGGCCTTTTTGGAGAAGTACTTCCCCGCAAAGAAGGCCAATAGCTTGAAGAAGGCGATAAGCAACATCGAGCAAGAGGCGGACGAAACTCTTTATGAGTACTTCGAACCCTTCGCGAGATTGAGATCCAGCTGTCCTTTCCATGGGTATTCTACCCAAGATCTAGTCTTGTACTTGTACAATGGCTTACTAGACAATGAGAGGAAGATCGTGGACGCCGCTTGTGGAGGAAACATTCTAAACTCCACCCCCGAGCTAGCTTTGGACAAAATTCAGGAATTGGCGGAGGGAACAAGAAACTTTGGTAGGACTTCTACCAAAAAAGGGGTACATGCTTTACACCCCGGCCAACCTGAGATATCCACGGAGATTGCCGAGCTAAAAGAAATGGTGAAGAGGCTCACCTTGATGGGAACTCCACAACAACTCAAGGCTTGTGGAGTATGTGCCGATCCCTTCCATCCCACGGACTTGTGCCCACAAGTTCAAGATGAAGCCGCCGAGGTGAATGCTATCGGGTATGGACAACAGCAGCAACGACAACGGGACAACCCATATGCTCAAAATTACATGCCGGGTTGGCGTGATCAACAAAACTATCGGTGGAGGGACCAACAAAACCAACAACAACAGCAGCCTCGCCAAGGTAAGTCCCAATCCACTGATGATATGTTACATGTTTTGACTAAACACTTTGCTACTCATGTCCAAACCACAGAATCTAGCATCAAGAATCTTGAGAAACAGGTTGGACAAATGGCGGAAGCCATCACAAGGATCGAAGCTCGATCCTCGGGGAACCTGCCTTCCCAGACCGTCGTGAACCCCAAGGAGAATGTTAGTGCTCTAACATTAAGAAGCGGAAGGCAAGTACAGCCAAAGACAGCTTTGGTTCCAAAGGAAGCGTCCTCTGACGCTAATCCGCCCCTACGGCTGGATAACCCGCCCCCGCGGATGGAGAACCCGCCCCTGCGGCTGGATGACACCGCCCTTGCGGTTAAGACGTCAGAGAGTTCTTTGGAGGAGGATTCTTACATCCGTCCGAATTTTCCACCATTATATGCTGAGAAACCACCGGCCCCCTTTCCGGAAGCACTCAGGGAGCGAAGGGTGATTGAGGATAAGGATCTTTTTGAGACTTTCTCAAAATGCGAGGTAAATATCCCTCTTCTAAAACTTGTGAAAAGCATTCCTAAGTATGCTCGGTTCTTGAAGGAGCTATGCACGGTCAAGAGAAACCAAAAACTGAAGGGGAAACAAAAGGTCCAAGTAAGTGAGCATGTCTCTGCGATTTTCCAACGACGGATGCCCAAGAAATGTAGTGATCCCGGCATGGTAAGTATCCCTTGTGTCATAGGTGAAACTCGTTTCGATAAAGCCATGCTAGACTTAGGTGCATCGATAAATGTGCTTCCTTATTCTATCTATCAATCACTTGGTCTTGGACCACTGAATGAAACTCGAATTGTCGTCCAATTAGCCGATAGGTCTAATGTGTATCCTAAAGGAATAATTGAAGATGTTTTTGTAATGGTTGACAAATTGATTTTTCCGGCAGATTTCTTTGTTTTAGACATGGAACATGATACGCATGCTGCACCCATTTTGTTAGGAAGACATTTCTTGAAAACGGCTAGAACAAAAATAGATTATGTAATTGGAAAATTGAGCATGGAATTTGATGGTGAGATTATTGAATTTAACATATATGATGCCATGAAACACCCCATTGATGACCATTCTTTATGCTCTATTGACATAATTGAACCAATTGTGCAAGATGTGTTTAACATTTCCGATTTTGATGAACTAAAAAGTATAATTGAAAATGACATTGATGCTCATAAATCGGAATATGTTTTGACCTCTACTATGCAAGATGTTCTAGCCCAAGTGGATAGCCACACAAGGCTCCCCATCACACCTTTGGCCATTGGGCCCACTCTACTAACCTCAAGCGAGAAGCTTGTTCCTTCAATTGTGCAGGCCCCGGAGATAGAACTAAAGGAACTTCCCCAACATCTCAAATATGCATTCCTTGGAGACAATGACACATTTCCCGTAATTGTTTCTAGCAAGTTGTCTCCTCAACAAGAAGAGAAGTTGGTGGAAATGCTTAAAGAGCACAAGACGGCTCTTGGGTGGACTATAGCGGACATAAAAGGGATTAGTCCCTCCACTTGCATGTACCGGATCCTCCTTGAGGAAGATGCAAAACCCTCAAGGCAACCTCAAAGGCGGCTCAACCCGCCCATGATGGATGTTGTGAAAAAGGAAGTTTTGAAGCTCCTTCAAGCGGACATGATTTTTCCAATCTCGGATAGAAAATGGGTTAGTCCAACACAAGTTGTTCCGAAAAAGGGAGGAATCACCATGGTGGAGAACCAACATGGAGAAATGGTGCCAAGTAAGACTCAAACCGGATGGAGGGTTTGTATCGACTACCGTAAGTTGAACACGGTAACTAGAAAGGACCACTTCCCTCTCCCATTTATCGAACAAATGTTTGAACGTCTTGCGGGACACCCTTACTACTGTTTCTTAGATGGGTATTCAGGTTATTTTCAAATAGCCATAGCCCCGGAGGATCAAGAGAAAACAACCTTTACATGTCCTTTTGGCACTTTTGCGTACCGTAGAATGCCATTTGGACTATGTAATGCTCCCGGCACCTTCCAACGGTGCATGATAAGTATTTTTTCTGAATACATTGAAAACTTTATTGAAATTTTTATGGATGATTTCACCGTTCATGGAAATAGTTTTGATGCATGTCTAGGACACTTAAACCTTGTTCTTAAAAGATGTGTAGAAACCAACTTAGTTCTCAATTCTGAAAAATGTCATTTTATGGTGGAGCAAGGAATTGTACTAGGCCACATAATCTCATCTAAAGGAATAGAAGTAGACAAAGCTAAAATTGATGTTATCCAAACTTTACCTTATCCTACTAATGTGAGTGAAATCCGATCCTTTTTAGGTCATGCAGGGTTTTACCGGCGGTTCATCAAGGATTTCTCAAAGATCTCCGCACCGTTGTGTGAACTTTTGAAGAAGGATGCCACTTTCATAGTAGATGAGGAATGCAAGAAGGCCTTTGACACATTGAAAGAATGCCTCACACGTGCTCCAATAATCCAATCACCGAATTGGGAGAAGCCATTTGAGATAATGTGTGACGCTAGTGATTATGCTGTAGGGGCGGTTTTGGAACAAAAGGACGGGAAAGCCTCACATGTAATCCACTACGCATCAATGACCTTGAACGGAGCTCAAAGGAACTACTCTACCACCGAAAAGGAAATGTTGGCCGTGGTCTTTGCCTTGGAAAAATTCAGGCAGTACTTGCTAGGTGTCAAGGTAATAGTGTACACTGACCATGCAGTGTTACGCTATCTCATGACTAAGAAGGAGACCAAGCCAAGGTTGATTCGTTGGGTCCTACTTCTAAGTGAGTTTAACTTAGAAATCCGGGACAAGAAAGGAGCAGAGAACCTTATGGCTGATCACCTAAGTCGGTTGATATTAGAGGAGGAAGATCCAGCAGAAGGAAAGGCCAGTCTAGGAAGTTTCCCGGACGATACCTTCTACACAACTCTCTGTTGTGTAACCGCACCCGCGGCCGAAGAGGACCACCCCCGCGGCAACCCGCCCCTGCGGCGTGATCTGGCCGCCCCAGCGGAATACCCTGCAGACGTGTTGTGTAAGCTCCATTCCTTTAAGCCGTGGTTTGCTGACCTCGTGAACTTTCTTGTGAGAGGCGAGTATCCACCAGATTTCACCAAAGCTCAGAGGGAAAAGGTGAAAGCCGAGGCTAGGCACTATGTTTGGGACGATCCCTACTTGTGGAAACATTGTAGTGATCAAGTAATTCGACGTTGCATTCCAGACAACGAGGTACAATCTGTCCTATCATTTTGTCATTCCGAAGCATGTGGAGGTCATTTTGGGGCTAAACAAAACGGCTAGGAAGGTACTAGAAGCTGGTTTTTTTTGGCCACACATTTTTCGAGATGCTTATGCGTTTTGTAAAGTGTGTGATAGGTGTCAAAGGATAGGTAATATCTCTAGGAGAAATGAAATGCCTCAATCGTCGCTTATTTTTTGTGAAATTTTTGACGTTTGGGGAATAGATTTTATGGGCCCCTTTCCTAACTCCTTTGGGAATATTTATATATTACTTGCGGTGGACTATGTTTCCAAGTGGGTGGAAGCAAAGGCCACCAAAACTGATGACTCTAAAGTTGTGGCAGATTTTCTTAAGGATACCATCTTTGCAAGATTCGGCATCCCTAAAGCTTTTGATAAGCGATAGAGGAACGCACTTTTGCAACAAGACGATCACCGCCGCTCCTCAAGAAGTATCATGTTCACCAACGGGTTTCCACGGCGTACCACCCACAAACCAATGGGCAAGCGGAAGTGTCAAATCGAGAGATCAAGACGATCCTTGAAAAGACGGTTACCCCCGGAAGGAAAGGATTGGAGCTTAAGGCTCAACGATGCCTTGTGGGCATACCGCACGGCGTACAAGACCCCAATTGGGATGTCACCATTCCGGCTTGTGTTTGGAAAGGCGTGTCACCTACCGGTGGAGCTAGAACACAAGGCTTGGTGGGCGGTCAAAAAGTGCAACATGAACATGAATGAAGTTGGAGAATTCCGGAAACTCCAATTGCAAGAGCTTGAAGAATTGAGGCTTGATGCATATGACCATGCCACAGCATACAAGGAAAAAACCAGGGCGTGGCATGACCGGAATATCCTCCGAAAGGACTTCCAAGCGGGTAGTAAAGTCCTTTTATTTCAATCACGTTTAAAACTTTTTGCAGGAAAGCTTCGCTCAAGATGGACAGGTCCGTACGTCATAGCTGAAGTTCATCCACATGGTGCGGTGGATCTCTACGATCCACAAACACACAAAATCTTCAAAGTCAATGGACAAAGGCTCAAGCCATACCACGAAGGAATCAAAAATGATCCGATCGATGAGATGGTCTTGGAGGAAGCCTAAGCGGAGAATTGAAGCCCTTACGTCGAGCCAACGACGTAAAACAAAGGCGCTGCTCGGGAGGCAACCCGAGAAAATAAGAGAAGAGGAGGTTCTGACGTTCTGTCAAGGAAACCGCCCCCGCCGGTGAACCAGCCGCTCCAAGCCCGCCCCCAGCGGCCTTGCCAACGGAAGCACCACGCTGTCACCGCCCCTGCGGTGACAGACCCCCGCTCCCGCGGTTTTTCATTGAACGAGCGCTCCCAGCGCCGCACCCAGCGCTGGGCCTGCATCTCCACTTCCCTTGTCACCGCCCCCCGCGGTGACAAGTCACCGCCCCTGCGGTAAAACCCAGAAAAGAAAAAAAAATAGGATCGGGATTTTAAATCCCTAACCCCACTCACTTTTCTCACTCCTCCTCACATTTCTCTCTCTCAACACCCTCACTCTCCCTCACTCTCACGCCCCAGCGCCACCCAGCCACACCTTCCCTGCGCCGCTCCGTTCTCGCCGCTCCTGCGCCACCCTCCGCTCCGCCCCCGCGGCTCAGCTCCACCGCCCCTGCGGATAAAAACAGAAGGTCGTCTACTCCCTTTTCTTTGTGAAATTCTAATTCTTTTAATTGGAATTGTGATTAGAATGGATGCCACACGAAAATATAAGATGACTGATAGGGGAGAAAGCTCGATATGAGATTGTGCAAAACCGGCAAGTCTTTGCCACTCGGTTTTTGCACATTCCGACTTTGGAACAATTGGGCATGTTGGAAAGCATGAAATCTTTCCTCGACCATGCTGGGATCGGGGATTTACTTGAAAGGGTGCCAAAACGTACCCCGAACTGACCAGACAGTTCGTGGCTACATTTACCACGGAGTTAGAGGACCACGCCTGTGTCGGCCTCACTTTTAAATTCAACAAGAGGAAGTACACAGTCAACCTCTCTCAGTTACAGGAGGCCTTTGGGGTGTCTAAGAACCCTTCGGATCAATGGTGGGAGGGACCTCCTACACAAGATTTAGTGGACTTTTGGCAAGCGGCTACCGGCTCTAACTTTCGAACGGGGGTGAGTACAACAACAAACTCACTCACCCCTCTTTGAGGCTCCTGTCCAAGATCCTCATGTGTGTCTTCTGTGGACACAAAGAGGAGAACAAGGTCGCCCTCAAGGACCTTTACTTGCTTTACTCCTGTGTTGCGACATGTGACATCGTGCCAGATTGGATGAGTCTCTTCTTCTCCGCTTTGAGGCGGATTAGGAAGGATGAGCCGCGAGACATTGTAGGAGGTGGGATCATCTCCCTTATTGCGGAGCAGTCATGGATTTGTCCGAGCTAGAGGATGGGATGGCGATCCCATTTTATGACGAGGCCCTTCTTCGGCGGTGCAAGCTCCTGAGGAGAGATGGTGAAAACCTCTTCTGGTCATCTTTTTCAGATGGGAGTCACATCATCTACCTCCCCCGGCCGCTACCATTAGGAGATGAGCTCTCCGATCTCTACATCGCCGCTGACCCCACCATCCCGAGGCGATCACAGGTCGCTATTATTGAGCGGCACGCGGCGAGCTCCAGTAGGGTCCCACAGGAGGACCACATGTCCGTCGATGAGGAGATGCCCACCGCGGCGGCAGAGGATGACCCCGCTCACGCCAGCCTGCTCGCTCAGATGGCGGCTCTGACCACGCAGCATCAGCAGTGGCAGACCGGCTACCAGACGACTATGCTCGAGCAGCAGCAGGCGTGGCAGCAGATTTTGAGAGGAGGATGGAGGCTCAGCAGTTGGCTTGGCAAGCCAACTTTGAGACCTCTTACGCGGCGAGGATGGACGCACAGCAGGCCCGCCTTGACGGCTTGTACCAGCGTCAGGAGCACTTTTTCAGCCACTTCCCGTATCCTCCGGAGCACGGTCCGGATGGTCCAGCCGGACCATCCCACTAGTGAGCCATCTCTTGCCCTTCTCCATTTATTATCTTTGCTTTCATTTTCACACTTTGAGGCAAAGCGTTCTTCAAGTATGGGGAGGGTATTTATCATGTACATTTTTTTGAGTTTGTTTAATTTTTCTAGTCATTTGAATTTGATTTAAATTCAGCTTGTAATTCATTTCAAAAAAAAAAAAAAAAAAAGAAAAAGCCAAAAGAATTGAGAAAAAGGCAAGGAAATCCTTGGATAAACCGAAAACCCGAAAGGGCGGTTTAGGTAAAAAGAAGGTAGTCCGACCAACTCTAGGTTGGTGCAAAATTGGACTTGAGGGAGGTGAGACTTTTGGTGAGATCATCAATGAAAAAAAAAGAAGAGTGGCAAGGTGAAAACCCGAAAGGGCTCCTTGGCAAAATGAGCGATACCGAGTGTAGGTTCTCCTTCCGGCGTTGGCGACATAAGAAGGGAGTCATAAGGAGGATGTCCGGGTAGGTCACTCTTGGAGCAATAAGGATGGTAGTTTTTCTCACATTTTCTCATATTTTCCTTCTCTTTCTTTTTTCTCTCATTTTTCTTTGGTTATTTTTTCTCTTTTGTTCCTCATCTTTTTATACTACGCCATACTTCCTGAGGCTTGTAAGCTGAATTGTTTGATGTGTTGTTTACTCGGGACGAGTAAAGAGTCTAAGTATGGGGGAGTTTGATAGGTGATGGAATCACTATCATTTTAGGTAGCTTTTAGAGTCGTTTTTATGTTTTGAGTCAGTTTATATTGCTAATACTGTGATCCAGATAAAAGATTCAAATTGAAGCAAAAGAAGGTATTAGCAATACTTAGGAGTTGAAGAAAATCATCGAAGTTCAGATTCTGGTGCACACCGCCCCCGCGCATCCTCTGTCCGCCCCCGCGGTGACAACACAGATGAGTGCCGCTGCCTGCGTCAACGCCCGCGGCCCAAGACAAGCCTGTCACCGCCCCCGCGGACTCTCCAGTCCGCCCCTGCGGTGTCAACCATGAAGACCACCACCAAGAGCCGCAGCCGCGTCTTCGCCGCGGCCATGAAGAGACATGTCACCGCCCCCGGCCAACCCTGTCCGCCCCTGCGGTGACCCAGCCTGACGAAGCGAAGACGCCCCAGCGCCC
>NCTC01003724.1:0-24744 GCA_002319775.1 Fagopyrum tataricum | reverse complement strand
CATAGTCACACACATACATATATATACACATTCAAACATTAAACTATGCTCAAATCATCTACTCCTAAGTTAAGAAGGAAGAACAAGGAAGAAAAGAAGGAAGGAGAAGATACCTCACCACACTTGTGGTCCTAGGCTGCAAGGAAGATCAACACACACCAAGGCTGGCTTCCAAGCTCAGCATACTCACAATTATCAACCACAAAAGCCACAACACATCCAAAACTCAAACCAAACTCTTCCAAACCAAAAACAAGATCAAGAGGGAACAAGGGAGAAGTAAGGAGGACGTGGGAAGCTGGATAGGGAAGTGAGGAAAAGCCCTTGATCAACCACGGCACGGAATAAGGGAAGCAAAGAGTAAAGCACGGGTCAAGAGTCAACGAAGACGGTTGTAGCCGCAGGAAACCGCAGGGGCGGGTTTCCTGGCCGCAGGGGCGGAACAACAGAGGAGCCGCAGGGGCGGCCTCACAGACCCGCGGGGGCGGCTAAGGCCAAAACTAGCTCCCAAAACTAAGGCTGGCTCTTACAACTCACCCCCCTAAAAACAAGTTTCGTCCCGAAACTTGAAAATCCTCAAACCACTCGGACTCACAAGCCGAGGTACAACTCTCTCTATAACCTCAACATAAGCATGGAGGAAACCATCAACTCCAGCAACAACTATACTATCCAGGGCCTAGAGAAAACCATCTCTAGCCAACCATAAACACATCACAAGGCATAGAGAAATCACATCTCTAGCCGTATCATAACCATAACAGAAAGGCATGGAGGGAGAACATCTCCAGCACTACTATGTCCATCAAAATAGCATGGAGGGAAGAACCATCTCCAGCTAAACCTAAACGTATCACAATAGCATGGAGGAAAGACCATCTCCAGCTATAAACAAGAATCATACTAGCACAACAAGATCTAATAAGATCATAATCATATCAAAGCTAGTATGAAATAAACACATCATAGCATATAAGCATATAAGCAGATAAGACTCACCAAGCTAGTACTAAGATCTACTCGGTGATCCTACTGTGCACCTATCTCGGCATAGAACTCTGGATAGTTCCTCTGGATACTATCCTCAGTCTCCCATGTAGCCTCCTCGGGTCCTCGTCTCGACCACTGTATCCTCAACATAGGAATGTCCTTCGAACGCAGGCGTCTCATACCTCGCTCTAGGACTGCAATAGGATGCTCAACAAACGTGTGGTCCGGCTCAACCACCAAATCCTCATAACTCACAATGTGCCTCGGATCTGGTATGTACTCCCTCAGCTGAGACACGTGAAACAGGGTGAACACCCTCTAATCTCGGAGGCAAGGCTAATCTGTAAGCTGCGCTCCCAACCCGATCCAGAATCTCGAACGGTCCGACATATCGGGGACTCAACTTCCCCTTAATGCCAAAACGCCTAACACCTCGTGTCGGGACACTCTCAGCCACACATGGGCTCCAACCCTGAACTCTAGAGGTCTACGCCTCCTGTCAGCATAAGACTTCTGACGGCTCTGTGCAGTCAGCATACGCTCTCTGATCAATGCTACTCGAGCCATATCATCCTGAATCTGATCAGGTGCTAAACCACTGACACTGCTCTGCTCATCCCAACATAACGGGGTACGACATCTCTGTCCATACAGTGCCTCATATGGGGCCATCCCAATAGATGCATGCCAGCTGTTGTTGTAGGAGAACTCAACAAGTGGGAGATGATCGTCCACACCTGTCCCCAATCCAACACACAAGCTCGCAAGCATATCCTCCAGGGTCTGAATGGTCCT
Organism: Fagopyrum tataricum; assembly: GCA_002319775.1. Taxonomy (NCBI): domain Eukaryota; kingdom Viridiplantae; phylum Streptophyta; class Magnoliopsida; order Caryophyllales; family Polygonaceae; genus Fagopyrum; species Fagopyrum tataricum. Next base: position 22,959 of record NCTC01003724.1, on the reverse strand, counting down.
CTCTGACTGACCATCTGTCTGAGGATGGAACGCAGTCGTGAAGTGCAAACTCGTCCCCAGGGCAGTCTGAATCTGCTGCCAGAATCTCGAGGTAAATCGTCCATCTCTGTCTGAGACGATCGTCCTCGGTACACCATGGAGTCTCACTATCTGCCTAGTGTTAGTGTACTCCTCAGCTAATCTGCTCACCGGCCACGTCTCCCTAATAGGAATGAAACGTGCCGTCTTCGTCAATCTGTCCACTATGAACCAAATGGCATCAAAACTCCGGCTCAGCCTCAGTCCAGTCACAAAATCCATGGTGACATCCTCCCACTTCCTCTGTGGAACAAGAAGTGGATGGAGCTCACCTCCAGGTCTGAAATGCTCTATCTTAACCTTCTGGCAGGTCGCACACTATGCCACAAATCTGGCCACATCCGGCTTCATCCCTCCCCACCAATATATACGTCTCAAGTCCTGATACATCTTACTCATACCTGGATGTACCGAGTAAGGTGTACAGTGAGCCTCCTGTGAAATCCTCTGCCTCAGCTCTGTATCAGCAAGTACACAGACGCGACCGCGGCGCCTCAAAACTCCATCTGCTCCAAGCAGGAACTGGGGTGCCTCATCCCGAGACATCCGCTCTTTGATCCTCATCAAAGTCGGGCACGTCTCCTACTTCTGTTGGATCTCGCCCAACAGATCAGGAATGACCTCTAAAGTACGCAGCTGGGCATCCTCATCAGGAAACTGGATGTCCAACTCTAACCAGATCAGATCTCTCTGCAACTGATGCTGAATTGTCAATCTCGCAATCGCCTGCTCTCGAGGCGTCTTCCTGCTCAAGGCGTCGGCGACAACGTTCGCCTTCCCTGGATGGTATAGAATCTTCAGATCAAAAGTCCTTGATCAGCTCGAGCCACCTACGCTGGCGGTTATTAAATTCCCGCTGCGTGAAAATATACTTCAGACTCTTATGGTCTGTGAAGATCTGACATGTAGCACCATACAGATAATGTATCCAGATCTTTAGTGCATGAACTACTCGCTGCCAACTCCAGATCATGAGTCGGGTAGTTCTCCTCATACGTCTTCAACTGTCGAGACGCATAAGCAATAACTCTGCCTCTCTGCATCAAAACACATCCCAAGCCTAGCTTGGATGCATCACTGTAAACCACAAAATCCTCAGTACCCTCTAGTTGTGCCAAAATAGGAGCAGAAGTCAAACGCCTCTTCAACTCCTCAAAACTCTGTCTGCATTGATCAGACCACACAAATCTGGTAGTTCTTCCTCAAGCAAACTCGTCAGTGGACGGGCAATCACAGAAAATCCCTCCACAAAGCGTCTGTAATAACCGGCTAGGTCAAGGAAACTACGTACTTCCTTGACGTTCGTCGGTGTCGTCCATGCTGCTACTGCCTCAATCTTCACTGGATCCACCTTGATCCCCTCAGCTGAAACCACATGACCCAGGAATGCTACCTCTGGCATCCAGAACTCACACTTAGAGAACTTAAGCATAAAGTTCTCTATCCCGCAAAACCTGCAATACAGTCCTCAGATGTCCTGCATGCTCCTCCACTGCTACGAGAATATACCAGAATATCATCAATAAAAACCACCACAAACTGATCCAGGAAGTCGATGAAGATACTGTTCATCAACTCCATGAAGACGGCTGGGGCATTCGTAAGTCCAAATGGCATCACTACAAACTCGTAATGGCCATATCTGGTCCGGAATGTTGTCCTGTGCACATCCTGCTCCCTCACCCTCAGCTGGTGATACCCGGAACGCAGGTCAATCCTGGAGAACACAGTCGCTCCCTGTAGCTGATCTAACAAATCATCAATATGCGGAAGTGGATACTTGTTCTTGATGGTCACCTTGTTCAGCTCTCTGTAATCTATGCATAATCTCAGTGATCCGTCCTTCTTCCGTACGAAGAGGACAGGTGCTCCCCATGGGGACACGCTAGGGCGAATAAAGCCCTTCTCAGCCAACTCCTTGAGTTGCTTCTTCAGCTCCAGCATCTCGACAGGCGTCATCCGGTATGGGGCCTTCGAGATGGGTCTCGTACCAGGCTCTAACTCGATACTGAAATCCACACTCCTTTGAGGCGGCAAACTAGACGGCTCAGCAAAAACATCAGTAAACTCACAAACAACTGGGATATCCTCTAATGCTGGACTCTCCCCCTCCTTCATGGCATAACACAGAAGGCCTCACAACCCTGTGCAATCAGTCTAGCTGCCCGTATAGCGGTGATAACTGTGCCTACCTTTCCAAGGTCCCAACCTCGGAAAACCTCTATCTGGCCTAACTCGGTAGAGAGGGTAACAGTCCTCCTACCTACATCTAGGACTGCAGAATGTCTAGCCATTCAATCCATACCTAGAATTACTTCTTCATGCTCTAATGGCATGAAAAAGAAGTCAACTAGTAACACACGGGTCCCTACAGAAATGGGACAACCGTGAATCTCACGGGTACCTCTGACCCTACCACCATCGGGTAACCCTATAATAAAGGGCATCCCCTCAACTGTATCTAACCCAAGACGCTTTACACAGGCATCAATAATAAAAGAGTGCGTAGCACCAGTATCAAATAAAACTCTAACAGGTAAACCATGAATCAGAATGATACCTGTAGCAGTAGGTGCAGCTGGCTCCTCTGCACTCCTCAGCTCAAAAACACGACCCTGTGGGCCTCTGGTATCAGTGGTGCCCCCACCACGACCTCTGCCTCTACTCGGCCCAGGAGCAGATCCTTGAGTCGTAGGGCGATCTAAGACTCCCTGCTGTCCCTATATCTGCAGTTGCTGCTGAGGTGGTCTCTGCCCTCTCCCGCTACACTGGCAGGAGAAGAACCTTGCTGACTGGCGGCAGTATACGGCTCTATGACCCTGTCTACCACAGGTAAAACACGTCACTAATGGCCTCGTGCACTCGGGCTTCAGATGCCCTGGATCTCTACAGTTAAAACATTGTTGTCCCTTCTCTGCAACCGGTGCAGATGAAGGCTTACCTTGACGTCTCTGACCACGCCAACCACTAGCAGAACCACCAGTACCACTGGTCTGCCCTATACGCTGCCTCTTCTCAGACCCTTCGGTCTGAGAAGCTCTCCTTTGACTCGCCCGCTCTCGCTCATAGTCGGCGGCTCTATCCTGGTAGTCCATCAAGGACTCACAATGAAATCCCGCCATATAGGCCCAAGTAGTATCCCTCAGTCGTCGGGAAAAGAGATAAACGTGTTGGTCTGCAGAAGGTGCAGCTGGTCCCAGTAATGCCAGCTCCTCTTGAAACCTCCTGATGGCCTCAAAGACTGGTACATCCTCAAACCCATCCTCAACAAAATCTCGTAGTTTCTCCCTCCTCAGTGAGGCAGGGCAGAAACGCTCTCTAATCATCGTCCTCATCTGATCATAACTGGTAACCTGACCCCGTATTGATCTCCACCAGTGCTGTGCCAAGTCCCGGAATAAAGTCTGAACCAGCTCGATCTGTCTGTCAGCTGGACATCGAATAGACTCCAGAGCTGAGTCTACATGCCCGATCTAGAGCTCAACCTCCAACCCCACCTTCCCAGTGAAAGGGGGTACACCCATCTGATGGAATACCTTCAACCAGGTATCTGGTCTAAGCCCTTTATGCTCCTCTGGTGCTCTGGCAATCTCAGCAGCAGGTACCTGTACAGCTAGTACCTGAGTAACGGTGTGAGACCTCTCATATGGTCCCTCCTGTGCCTCTAAATCTGGGGCACGTCTACCGGCTCTGGCAGCCTCCTCAACACATCTCATATAAGCTCTGAACTCTGATCCTCCCATGGAGACACGATCAGACTCACCAGACGGGGCTCTCTGTGCACCTTGTCTCTCAGCTGGCCCGTTCCCAGTCTCAGGAACGACGCTCTCAGCAACCTCCTCATGTATCTCTCCCGCATGTGAACCGTCAGCAGGAGTCCTACCCCGTCCTCTACCTAGAGGGGGTCTACCTCTACCTCGTCTAGCTGCAGGTAAGGCTCTAGTCTGAACCATCTGCAGAAGACGTAAACCTAACTTAGAAGGCTATATATATGCCATATGTATAGATATATAACAGATCAATCACAGCAAAATATCTATATACATCTATACTGTCGAGATCTTCAAAGGGACGATGGTTCACGTACACGATAACCCAAAACATTTGTACTCATTTCAAAACCAAAACCATTTGAAAAGTCAGACCCCTTTCGGGTTCTGTTTATTTATCTATTCGAACTTTGTTGCAGATTACTAGTGCCATTGTTGTCAACCTGCGCTCTGATACCAACTTTGTAACACCCCAAATCCGTAGGACTCGGAGTGCTACTGGGCTAGGATCTCACAATGGATCCTGACCCTAGCCTGACAACAACTTCACTGAATCTTACAACAAGGCACCAATAGATTAAAACAAAACATAAAAACTGATATATATATATATATATATATATATATATATATATATATATATATATATATATATATATATATATATCAAACTCCTATCACACAAAGGGGTTACACCTAGACCCAAGGGATCCATAAGGATCATATCCAACTCATAACCTCAAGGCTGTAACCGGCATATCTATATCATACTCATCAAAAACCGATACCTAGCATGGTACTAGTTCCCTCATACTAGGAAAGGAAAGGAGCTACCCAACTATGGGTAGTCCCGGGACAAGACGCACTTGCGTGATCAAGGGACGCAGGGGCGGAATGGATAACCCACAGGCGCGGCAGGTAGAAGCCGCAGGGGCGGTGACAAGGCTGCAGGCTAACACAGGCACGGCGTAGGCGCTGGTGCGGGCGCGATGACACAGTCTCCGCAGGGGCGGCGGTTTCCAGGCGCGGGGGCAGCGATAGTGCAGAATGAAATCTCGCGGCTTCTCTTCGGCTCTTCACGTGATCAAATCACGTCTTCACTCCATCACAACACACACATGCCACAATATACACATTCCATCAACATCCTATGTCCAAACATCTAATCCTAAGCTAAAGGAATGAAATCCAAGAAGAAAGAAGAGAAGAGGAAGAAGGAAGCTTACCACAGCTGTGGTCCTAGGTTGCAGGGAAGATCAACACACACCAAAGCTGGCTTCCAAGCTCAGCAACACACATCACTAGCATATCAACAACCACCAAGCACAACTTCCAAGCAAAACTCCAAGAGAAACTCAAGCAAGATCAAGGGAAGGGATGAAGAAGCAAGAAGGACGTAGAGCTGGATTGAAAATGTGAGGAAGTAACCTTGATCAGCCAAGGGAAGGAAAAAAGTAAAGAAAGGTAAAGCACGGTCAAGAGAGTCAACAAAACCGGATGCAACCGCAGGAAACCGCAGGGGCGGCGGTTATGCCCGCGGGTGCGGAAAGGCCAGTCTCGGCCCAAAGCCAATCTCGGATATGGTCCGATCTCGGTCCGAAAGAATAGGGGTCTCACAAGTATAATACTAAAACAGAAGTTAATATGCCCATGTGTCATCCTTATGTTAAGCCACCTCGGATTTTGCCACTCGGCGTCACCATATTAAGCCACGTAGGATATTTACACATCTCATTACCGTATATATTTGAATAATTTTGATTCTCGCATATTATTTCCAAATTTAACTTGTATACTCCTTAATCACAACCTTTAATAATCTTATATTAAGTTAAATACCTATTTTTGTATTATTATAGTTAAATTTTAGATATTAATTATATTGTATAATATACTTAAATTATATTTTTTTATTTCAATTTTTTGATGAGAAACTAGGAAACTTTCACATTTTTAGTATTAATGGTTAATTTTTTTTATTCAAATCTCTCTCCCTATATATATATATATGGTAAATGATGCAATCTTGATTAATGTTAAAATCTTTTATTAATACATCTTGCTATTATTTAATTATAATTTCTTAGTTTTTATATTTATTTTTTTATATTTTACATCAGGATATATTAATTATTGTTTATTTATATCAAAGCTTTATTTACGATGTCAGAAAAAATACCAATTTAATTTTTACAACTCCTGTGAAAGTCACGGGTACTAAACTAGTTATGTGTAAAACAAAATAGAATATAAATAGTTCCTTTGTTAAAAATACATAAATTTGATTATACATATTTTTTCGGAACATAGGGAAATCTTATAGAAACTAGAAAGTACATAAATTTCACGATGCTTAAAAAGTTAATCTTTGATTGTTCAATATTAGCGGTAATCATAAAATAATATGGTTTCACGTTTTCATTAAAAACAGTTTAAATTTATATTTTGGTAGAGATGTTATTTCAACATTATAAAAATTACTTTAGTGTATTGATAGATGACCGATGCTTTTTGTTATTCATTCGCTTTCTCAACGCCGAGCAAGATTAGGTTATAATTTATTTAATATCCAAATTTTGGAACAAAATCGTGTGATTTTATAAATTTGTAAAGTTTAACTAAATGAACAAAAAATTATATTAGTGTTTAACGTTAGCTATATATCATAAAAATAAATAATATTAACTATCAATATTAAACTCAAAATAATATAACTCTAAAAATTGATGAGAGTGATACAAACTATGAACATATTTACAAAAAATAATATGATAAAGTAGCATTACATGTCATAAACAATTTGAATTACAAAATTATGAAGTATTTCCTTTCGATTACAAATTTGGTACCTAGCTTGATAAAGATCCTAAACATAAAGACACTCTCAAGTCTCAACTCCAGCTTGTCACCTCCAATTCTCGTTCAAGCATAAGAGGGTTGACTTCCAGGATCCGAATTTGTTTGGATTTAGGATTTTATTGTCTTCGGATAGGATCTAAGGTCTTCTATTATGCGGTCGAACCATCTCCCACAACATAACCAAAATTGATTTAAAAAACCCTAGATAATTACTTACAAATAATTTCATGGAATCATTGGTCAATAGTTGAGAATTTACAAAATATTGTTTTTTATCGGACAGATGTCAATTATGATATGTTTTGAGGGCGTGATTGTTTATATAAAATTACCAAAAAAATGTGTTTGTTATAAAAATATTTAAGTTGCTTAGATTTGGTAAATGAATGTGATCAATTTTGTATAATGTTTTTTTGGGTTTAAAATAATCTTCTAAGCAAAATCTAAAGTAGGAGATACGGTTTAATCGATAATTTATATAAATAATTAAATAATTTTTTTTTACAGGTAAGAAGTAGGAGTTACGTTAAATCTATAATGAAAGGAGATTCATTCATATTTTTAGTGATTTTGTGCTGTTAGTTGTTTAATTACTAAGTTCATAATTTATATAATTTATTTAATAAATTATTGATATTGATTATTACATTTTTTACAATGTAAGGGCCCGTTTGGTTTTAACTCCGGAAATAAAAACGGAATGAAAAAGAATCTAGTCCATGCGTAGACTTGTTCATATCCGGGCTCGGGCCGGGCTTTTTGGAATTTTCGGCCCGTTTAGCCGGACCCGGGCCGGGCTAAGCCCGGCTAGCGGGCCTACAATACCTGTCGTACCCGGCCCAGCCGGACTGTCAGGCGGGCCTCCGGGTACCCATTTTATTTTTATTTTTAAAAATAATTTTAAAAACTATTTTAATTATAAATTTTATTTAAAAATAAAATATATTTAAGATATTTTATGTAATATACATTAAATTTATGATAATTATGCTAAATATTCTATAATTATACTTAATATTTTAGATATATACAATATAATTTTTTTTTATACGGGCCGGGCTTTGCGGGCCTATAGTAGTGTTCGTACCCGGCCCGGCGGGCTTGACGGGCCGGGCTTCCCTCGGTTCATAGCCGCCCGTTTTTCCGGGTGGGCTGCCCGGATATGATCAAGTCTATCCATACGTATATCCTAGTTCATGAAGTTTTTGAAAATCATTCCTTGTGGTTTAAAGTATTTGTGGTAAAATTTGATTTGTTTTGATACCTAGGTAGCAAAATGGGAAAGACAAATAAATTTTGCAAGAAATCCCCGTGGAATGATTCAATGAACAATGTACAAATGTAGAGTAGATTCATTTTCAATTCGTTTTCGTTTCCGAAGTTATAAGCAAACGGGGGTAAATCTTTAAGCGGATGTCTTCTCTCTACCTCACAATATTTTTACAATTTGTCAATTTTTTAAAAATTATATAGGTTGTTACAAAATAAATAAATAAAATAAATTAAACAAATAAAATTAAAAAAAGTAAAAATATTGTGAGGTAGAGAGAAGACTGAAAAAAGTGACCATGCTGAAAATTTAGATTGTTAAAAATAATCGTAACAACCTAATCGTTATTAGTTGTTTGATTACTAAATCAATTATTTATAGATTGTTTTTAACAAGTTATTCATATTGATTAATTGGAATCATCTATTTAAAATTAAACATTTAAAAGAATATGTTTAAATGAATATTTAGATTTAGATTGTAAAAAAAAAATTCTAACAACCTATATAATTAAAAAAAATATGACAAATTGTAAACATATTGTGAGGTAGAGAAGACCAAATGAAGTGATCCGTTTAAAGATTTAGATTGTAAAAAAATCATAACAATCAAATCGTTATTAGTTGTTCATTTACTAAATTCATAATTTATAAAAATAATAATATTATTGATAGTTATTAATTAGATCATCTATTTAAAATCAAACATTTCAAAAAAATATTTTTTAAAACTTAGATTTTTAAAAATATCATAACAACCTTCTTTTTTTTTTAATATGACAAATTGTAAAAATATTGTGTGTGAGTTAGTGAGAAGAGTGAAAGAAGGAAGGAAATGGGTAAGTAAGATCATTTTGGAAACTTGTGTATTAACAAGGCTTATATATAAATTGATTAATAAAGTATGTCTCTTTTATTTGTTAAAAGATTAATTGAAAAGGTTAATTAGTAATTTTCAATTTTCAGAGGTTCAAGCTCAATCTACTTAATGAAGATCAAACCAAATCGAGCTACACAATCTCAAGCCAAAATACAAATCTTGGAGTTGGTGGGTTTCGAACTCTTGATTACAGACCCATCGATTTAAAGTTATATTTAATGTCTACTTACACAAACTAATCTTACACAAATATAACCCTACACAATTCGTATCGATTTATACAAGTCATCTCGATCTATTTACACAAGCCCCATCGATTTGTTACACAAGCCCTACCAATTTTTTACACAAGCACTGTCTATTTCTTACACAAGCACTATCGATTTACTCAATTCGTCTCGATTTACATAAAACCTATATATTTACACAAACAATCGTCTTGATTTACACAAGCCATATCGATCTATTTACACAAGATCTATCGATTTGTTACACAAGCCCTACGATTTAGCTATGCCGATTTGTTACACAATTAATATCAATTTTTTTACACAAGCCTTACCGATTTACACAAGACTCGATTTACACACGAATTACACAAGGCTTGATTTACACAAGGCTCGATTTGTGAGAGCCTTAGCTTTTGGGAGCCGTTTTTGGCCTTAGCCGCCCCCGCGGATCTGTGAGGCCGCCCCTGCGGCTCCTCTGTTGTTCCGCGTCTGCGGTCTAGAAACCCGCCCCTGCGGTTTCCTGCGGCTGCAGCCGGCTTTGTTGACCCTTGACCCGTGCTTTACTCTTTCACTTCCTTAACCTAATCCTTGCTTTGGCTTGCTGAGCATCTTCACTTCCTTTTCAGCTGCCTTCACGTCCTTCTCCTTCCTCCTTGATCTTCTTCTTGGTTTCCTTAGTTTTGGAAGAGTTTTGGTGTGGCCTTGTGTGTGGTTAATGATGTTGATGTGGTATGATGTTGTTGCTGAGCTTGAGAGCTAGTGGAGATACTGCCTTGGATCAGTTTCGTGCTTAGGCCACAGCTGTGTGTATGTGTCCCTTGCTTCTTCTTTCTTTCTTCTTTCTTGTTCTTCCTTCCTTAGCTTAGGATTAGATGTGTTGATCATAGGGTGATGTTGAAATGTGTATGTTTATGCATGTGTGTGAATCTGGAATGATAAAGATGTGATTTGATCACGTGAAGAGTGAAAGAAGACTCGCGGGGCTACGTTCTGCACTGTCGCCGCCCCCGCGCCTGGAAGCCGCCGCCCCTGCGGAAGCTGTGTCGCAGCGCCCGCGCCAGTGCCTGTGTCGTGCCTGCGTTTGCCTACAGCTTTGTCACCGCGCCCACGGCTGAGTTCCGCCGCGCATGCGGGTTGCTTGCTCCGCCCCTGCGTCCCTTGTTTTACGCAGGTGCGTCTTGTCCCGGATCTACCTAGAGTTAGGTAGATCCTTTCCTTTCCTAGTATGAGCGTTAGTAGCATGCTAGGTAGCGGATGTTGATGAGTATGATATAGTTATGCCGGTTACGGCTTTGAGGTTTACAAGCTGGATATGATCCTTATGGATCCCTTGGGTCTAGGTCTAACCCTTTGTGTGATAGGAGTTTGATATATATGCATGCCTTGTATAGGCCGTGTTGTCCTCCAATTTGGAGTGGAATGAGTTGAGGGTTGATCCAGTAGAGACGACTATGAGGTTGAGGTAAGTCCGTATGACTTAATTAGTTGTCATTCCTTTATAGGATGTTGTGCATGAGTGGTGTTTGTTATATGCTTTATAGCATGCGTTATGATGGTCACCGACCTATGGTATATTGCTTGCCCATTGTAGGGCCGTGATAACTTGCCCTTTCATCCCGCCGGGAGTCTGGGAGGTTCTCTGTAGGCAGACCAGACCTGGTAAACGGTTCGGGCACTCCCCATTCCCTTAGAGTACACGGGGTAGTGTTCCAGGCACCATTCCAGCTGGCTATTGGACCCAGAGGAGAGGGTTATATTCCTCGTGTCACATATGTTTATATGGATATTTATATACGAGTTGATTGCTGGAATTTATAAAGATAATGAACCGGGTAAATGTGTGAAAGCATGATGATGTGTTAAGATTTCTGATGTATGTTTGTGCTCTAGCATCTTCCTATATATGTGTATGGTTAGCTAACGGTTTTATACCGTGTTGTAGATACTTTGCAGGATAGGAGAGCTGCAGAGTGATCCAAAGTGGGTGATCCGCTCAAGGGTCCGTACACTAGGGTGTTATCGCGGATATGGGTTCTTTTGTTATACAGTATGGTTTTGTTTGTACTCAGCGGTATATTGTATTACCTTTTGATATATATATATATATATATATATATATATATATATATATATATATATATATATATATATATATATATATATATATATATATATCATTTTCATGTTTTGTTTTAATCTGTCGGTGCCTTGTTGTAAGATTAGTGAAATTGTTGTCAGGCTAAGGTCAGGATCCATTGTGAGATCCTAGCCCAGTAGCACTCCGAGTCCTACGGATTTGGGGTGTTACACGATTTACACAAGGTCAAGCCCAATCGGCGATTATAGGCGGTTAACGGCGGTTATCGGCGGATATCGGCACAGTAGACCCAGGAGGAAGAAGACTTATGGCGGTTCTGGATGCTTCGACCACGGATCTCCGCGACGCCGGCAGCGGAGCAGCCCGACGACGGCGGATCTGACAGCTTCGACCACAGATCTGGCTACTTCGACTCCGGTGGTGCGAGTCCGGTCGAGTTTCTTTGTGGTAGGGAAGATGATGGAGGGACGACGGTGGAGGGAAGATGATAGAGGAGAACGGTTGAAAGAAGTTGCGGCTAGGGTTTCAAAATTGACAGCTAAGATTTCAGAATGGGTTAGGTTTTATTTATAGGCATCTTCAATTATTTCCCTAGTAAATTTCATTCCTACCCCTCTTATTACATAATTTTTGATTCAAAAATTATGTAGATAATTAGATGGGCCTACTTAGTATTTGGTTTACAAAAAGGACTTAAGAGCTTCATTCTTCTCGTGAAAGAAGTGATCCCGCTGAATATTTTGATTGTCAAAAAAAATTGCAACAACCTAATTGTTATTATGAAATATGTTGTTTTGCCAGTTTATTAATAGTGGCAATTTTATAATATTAGAGTGGCATTGTTATAAATAAAATAAAAATGGTTGAAGTGGACGGCCTTAGTAGTTGACACGTGGGCAAAATGTGAGCAATTTTAGTAGTATATACTAGTTTTAATACCCGTGTCTTGCACGGGTTATACGATAATTGTGTGTCAAAATATTTTTTGAGAATCGTCTTAATTATTATGTGATACTTGTTGTAAAGCCGTATTTTTCACATTATGAATGAAAATCAAGCAATAATTCAAATCCTGCAATAACAATCGGGAAAGAGTATTCCGATACAATATCCTTTGAGATAATCAAATGTCAAAGTTAGTATCAATCCTAAAAAGAATTAGGTTTTATTAAATTAAATCTTAGATTACGTGATTTGGGTTAACGAATAGACGACACTATAAAATTGATAAGGTGATTGCATGAAATTACGCTAAGTATCAGTTCACGGGTTGTTTTATTATATAAGATAGATAAGAAGTCATGTGTAAAACATATACTAACAAAAAAAGAAGTGTAAAACAAATCATAAAATTTAAATTTACAATATAAAATAATAATATGTTAAAATGTAAATGAAAGAGATTTATATAATATAAATAACATGTCTAAGTCAAAATTTACAATGTTAAATAGTTAAATTTAAATAGTTCATTACCTAACAATTAATAAGACTAATAGCATATCTTATATATATTATAGGAGTAGCACTCCTTGCCACGTGTCACGCAGAAAAATAATCACTGTCACGTGTCATTTTAGTATTTAACAACCCACCAAAATATTAATTAAGTTTATTTATTACAAAATTATTTAACAAAATATTAAAATCAAATCTTAATTCAATTCATCCCTTCCAATCACCTTTTTGTTACATGAGATATGTATAACATATTAGATAGATTAGAATCACATCTATAACAAATTTTAGCAGTACAAAAAAAAAGAATTAATTAAATCCACTTTTATTAATGTATTTTATAATATTATAGGTAAAGTGTACAAATATTTAGTGCTTATTATCTACTCTATCTAATGACAAAAAAAATATTTTATATATAATCCTTAAATAAATATAATAACAAATAATATTTTATCAAATTCCCGTGCAAGGTAATGGTAATACACTAGTTTTAAGTTATTCAAATAATAAATATTACTAAAAAGAATTTTCTTTATAAAAAAAGTCAAAACAATAACAAAAATAAAAATATAAGTAACAAAATATTAAGATATGTAAAATTAGATTGCAAATCTTAAATATTTTAATTTTTAAATTATAAATAATTAAAGGTCAATTAATAATATGAGGAAATAAAAAAAATTAGTTAGTAAAATATTTAATAAAATCGTAAATTAAATATTTAAAATAATTTGTTTTAATATGGTGGGACCTGGATTAATAAAAAATTGACTCTTGTAAATTTAATGACGTGGATTTACCAAACTGTGTCACGTGTAAATTTAATGACGTGGATTCGCCAGGTTGTGCCACGTGTAAGTTCACGGGCTGCTTTAGTATATAGATAGATATAGATTAAGGTTATGGACTTCTTCCACGTACATTAGAAATACCATTATAGAAATGAAATATGTTTAAGAATAATACCATCTTTAAAAAATGAACCAAAAATAATACAAACTTTAAAAATTACTAATTAATGCATAAAATATCTTATGTTAAGCCAATTTTGATATGGGTGAAAAATTTAGCTAAATTTTATTACAAAGTCAGCACATATATATAATTTAAATTACATAAGATTACCCATAAAATATACTTGCTGTCAAAAATCACCCTTAGTACTTTGTATACTTAACGAATTATATAATAAAGGTCAAAACATCACTTTAATCTTAAGTATATTAGGTCATTTATTTAAAATATAAGTATATGACTAATTGAGAAGTTTTAATATTTTAAAGAAACAAATTTGGTTAAAAAGACTTATATTTGGTGACATTCCAATAAATTTGGTAAACTCATTTATAATAAGATTGTAAATTTAAATTTTAAAACATAATTTTGCGTTCTTGTTCTTGAGTGTGAATTGTGAAGTTTGAAAGTGTGAATTGCGCGTGAAGAAGGAATCCGGCATGGAGACGGCGATTAACGATTTTGAAACTATGATATGGGCGTTTGGAGTGAAGTTGTGGCAAACCCTAATCAAGGGGTTTGTTTTGATTTTAAAAAAAAAAAGAAAAAAAAACTTGTGTTTTCAGTGCTATATGACGACATATGATAATGATTTTCTTCGTTGTCCTCTTAAATCTTTCCATGGTGTGGCGATAGTAGGGAAGGGAGTAGAGGTGTCTCTTGTTTGTTAAGCCATTTGAAGAGACAACATTTCCTTACGGTTGAGCGCAAGAATGAGGTTTGGGAAATCCTTGAGTGTGACCATGATGGTTTTATGGCGTTGGTGGAATTTTTATATGTTCTCGGGATGTGGTTGTGTGGCGAGTCTATGGGTCTTCATGCTTTGAGTCATGAGTTTCGTCAACCTGATGGCTCTATTTCTTCTTTTGGTGAGGACAATGGATATATTGTGGGTATTTCGAGGCCGGTTATGGGTATCTTGAGGCCGTTTGTTGCAGAGCCGTTTGTAGGTAATTAGGGGAGCTTGGTGTTTGATGCAAATTTGGTGGAGAGGGTTATGCGTGTTTCTTTCTCTACTGTGAAAAGTATTCCTCATGGTTGTCGGCTAGGCTTCTCTCAAGCTTTGTTGGGTGCTCTTTTAAAGGTGGTTATTGAGCCGGGTTGTGTGACTGCTTGATTTAAGCTGTTTTTGCTTCCTCGGTGCACGTTGCAAGTGTTCGGGCCTATGAGCAGGCGAAACAGAAGATCGGAAAGTAGAAAGTTGATTCAACATCGACGGATTTTGCAGGCCTTTTTTACTTGGGGAGAGGATGGTGGTATTTCCATTCTTGTGTAGACATTGTTAGAGGGTTCAGAGCTTAAACCTTTTGTGAGGGTGGAGGTTGACTCAAGGGTTGAGATTGGTCTGGAGAGGAGTCCTAATATCAAGCAGCGTCTTCGTAAGGTTTCGGATGGGTATTTTAGAGATGTTGGTAACGTTTTGTGCTCCTCGGGGTAGCTCCTTATGAGGATGAGACTGTAAGAGCCTTAGTCTTTGGAGCCATTTTGGCCTTAGCCACCCCTGCGGGTTAGTGGAGCCGCCCCTGCGGCTAGAGTAGTGATCCACCCCTGCTGCTGCAGCCGGCTTTGTTGACTCTTGACCGTGCTTTACTCTTGTTGCCTCTTAACCTTTCCTTACCTTAGGATGAAGAGTTTCTTCATTCTTCATCTTCCCCAGCTGCCTTCACGTCCTTCTTCTCTCTTCTCCTTCTCCTTGATCTTGCTTGAGTTCCCTTGGTTTGGATGAGTTACTTGTTGTGAGGCTTTGATGACGTTGATGCTAGTGGATGTAGTGCTGAGCTTGAGAGCCAGCTGAGGTACTGTCTTGGATCATTTCCTTGCCTAGACCAGCAGTAGGTAAGCTCCTTGCTTCTTCTTCTCTTCTTTCTTCCTTGATTCTTTTCCTTAGCTTAGGATTAGATGTATGTGAATGTAGATTGATGTTGGAATATGTATGTATATGTATGTAACTTTGGAATGGAGAAGACGTGATTTGATCACGTGAAGAGCCGAAGAGGAATCGCGGGATCACTTTCTGCACTGTCGCCGCCCCCGCGCCTGGAAGCCGCCGCCCCTGCGGGAGCCGTGTCACAGCGTCTGCGCCGTGCCTGCGTTGCCTGCTGCCACTGTCACCGCGCCTGCGGCTGAGCCTTTCCGCGCCTGCGGTTTACCTTGTTCCGCCCCTGCGTCTTTCCGTTCCGCAGGTGCGTTTTGTGCAGGATCTACTTAGAGTAGTATGATCCTTTCCTTTCCTAGTATGAGCGGGTTAGTAGCATGCTAGGTACGTATATGAGGTTAGAATGATGATGAGTATGATATCGTTTATGCCGGTTGTGACTTTGAGGTTTATGAGTTAGGATATGATCCTTATGGATCCCTTGGGTCTAGGTGTGACCCCTTTGATGGATAGGAGTTTGATATATGGTTATGCCTTGTTATTAGGCAGTGTTGATCTCCAGTGTTGGAGCTGATCGGGTTTGAGACTACTACAAGGTTGAGGTAAGTCCGTAGGACTTACTTAGCTACCATCCTTATATTGGATGTATGCATGAGTGGTGATTGTTATATGCTTTATAGCATGCGATAGTGATTATTACCGACCTATTGTTTAGTGACCGCCCATTGTAGTGGTTGTGACAACCTGCCTTTCATCCCGTAGTGGAGTCTGGGAGGTTCTATGTAATTAGGTCAGATCTGGTATACGGGAAGGGCACTCACCACTCCTTATGGTATACGGGATCGTGCGCTTATACTACTCCAGCTGGCTATAGCACTCAGAGGCGAGGATTATATTCCTCGTGTCACATATACTCATATTCAGATATATATATATATATATATATATATATACGATTGAGTGATTGGACATTTTAAAGATAATAAACCTGGTAAATGTGTGATAGCATGATGAGGTGTTTATGTTTCTCTGATGTGTGTTTGTGCTTCTGCATCTTCTTATATATGTGTATGGTTAGCTAACGGTTTTATACCGTGTTGTAGATCCTTTGCAGGTTAGGAGAGCTGCAGAGTGATCCAGAGGGGTGATCCGTTGAGGGCTCCTTACACTAGGGTCGTTATCGTGGGATATGGGATCTTTTGTGTTGTACAATTATGTTTTATTTGTACTCAGCGGTACCTCTGTATTACCTTTTGATATTTATGTATATCAGTTTGATGTTTTGTTTTAATCTATTTGTGGCTTGTTGTAAGATTCAGTGAACTTGTTGTCAGGCTAGGGTCAGGATCCATTGTGAGATCCTAGCCTAGTAGCACCTCGAGTCCTACGGATTCAGGGTGTTACAAAGTTGGTATCAAAGCCTAGGTTGACAACAATGGCACTTGTAATCTGCGATAAAGGTCGAATAGATAAATAAACAGAACCCGAAAGGGGTCTGACTTTTCAAAAAGGTTTTGGTTTTGAAATGAGTACAAATGTTTTGGGATATCGTGTACGTGAGCCATCGCCCCTCTGAAGACCTCGACAGTATAGATATATATATAGATATTCTGTTGTGATTGATTTGATATATATCTATACATATGGCATATATATAGCCTTCTGAGTTAAATTTACGTCCTCTGTAGATGGTTCAGACTAGAGCCTTACCTGCAGCTGGACGAGGTAGAGGTAGACCCTCTCTAGGTAGAGGATGAGGTAGGATTCCTGTTGTTGATCCACGTGCAGCAGAGGAGATTCGCGAGGACGTTGCTGAGAGTGCCGTTCCTGAGACTGGGAACGGTGCAGCTGAGAGACAGGGATCCCAGAGAGTCCAGTCAGATGACTCTGATCGTGTCTCCATGGAGGGACCAGCCTTCCGCGAGCATATCAGACGAGTCGAGGAGGCCGCCAGAGCAAGTAGACGTACTCCTGATCTGCCAACACAGGAGGGATCATTTGAGAGATCCCACGGGGTTACTCAGGTGCCAGCTGCACCGGCACCTGTTGCTGAGACTATTAGAGTTACAGAGGAGCATAGAGGGCCTCGACCAGATACTTGGTTGAAGGCATTCCATCAGATGGGAGTACCCCCTTTCTCTAGGAAGGTGGGGCTAGAGGTTGAGCTGTGGATAGGACATGTAGACTCAGCTCTGGAGTCTATTAGATGTCCAGCAGACAGACATATAGAGTTGGTCCAGACTCTGTTCAGAGACTTAGCACAACACTGGTGGAGGTCTGTACGAGTACAAGTTAGCAGTTTTGATAAGATGAGGACTATGATCAGAGAGCGTTTCTGCCCTGCCTCATTGAGGAGGGAGAAACTGCGGGATTTTGTTGAGGCTGGGTTTGAGGATGTACCAGTCTCAGAGGCTATCAGGAGATTTCAGGAGGAGCTGGCTTTGCTGGGTCCATCTGCACCTTCTGTAGATCAGCATGCTTATCTCTTTTCCCGACGACTGAGGGATGCTACCCGGACCTATATGGCGGGTTTCCACTGTGAGTCTTTGATGGATTATCAGGACCGGGCTTCTGATTATGAGAGAGAGCGAGCTGGACAGAGGAGAGCTTCTCAGACCGGTTGCAGATAAGGGACGGCAGTGTTATAACTGTGGTGATCCTGGACATATACGACCAGAGTGTACGAGGCCGCTAGTGACTTGCTACACCTGTGGTAGACCAGGTCATAGGTTGTTTTCTGCCGACAGGGCGGAGCTTCATCTCAGCAGGGTTCTTCCCCTGCCAGTGTAGCCGGAGGTGGATAGAGGCCACCTCAGCAGCAGCAGACACAAGGACAACAGAGGGTCCCAGATCGCCCTACGACTCAGGGATCTGCTCCTGGGCCGAGTAGAGGCAGAGGTCGTGGTGGGAGCACCACTGATACCAGAGGAGCTTAGGGTAGAGTCTTTGAGCTTAGGAGTGCAGAGGAGCCAGCTACACCGACTGCTACAAGTACCATTCTGATTCATGGTTTACCTGTTAGAGTTTTGTTTGATACAGGTGCTACACATTCTTTTATATCTGATGCATGTGTAGAGTGTCTGAGTCTAGATACGGTTGAGGGGATGCCCTTTATTATAGGGTTACCCGATGGTGGTAGGGTCAGAGGTACCCGTGAGATTCATGGTTGTCCCATTTCTGTAGGGACTCGTGTATTACTAGTTGACTTCTTTGTCATGCCATTAGAGAATGAAGAAGTCATTCTAGGTATGGATTGGATGGATAGACATTCTGCAGTCTTAGATGTAGGTAGGAGGACTGTTACCCTCTCTACCGAGTTAGGTCAGATATAGGTTTTCCGAGGTTGGGACCTTGGAAAATCAGACATGGTTATCAGTGCGATACGGGCAGCTAGACTGATTGCACAGGGTTGTGAGGCCTTCTGGTGTTATGCAATGGAGGGGGAGAGTTTAGCATTAGAGGATATCCCAGTGGTCTGTGAGTTTGCAGATGTATTTGCTGAGCCGTCCAGTTTGCCGCCTCAGAGGAGTGTGGATTATGGCATTGATTTAGAGCCTGGTACGAGACCGATCTCGAAGGCCCCATACCGGATGGCGCCTGTCGAGATGTTTGAAGCTGAAGAAGCAACTCGAGGAGTTGGCTGAGAAGGGTTTTATTCGCCCTAGCTTATCCCCATGGGGAGCACCTGTCCTCTTCGTACGGAAGAAGGACGGATCGTTGAGACTGTGTATAGATTACAAAGAGCTGAACACGGTGACCATCAAAAACAAGTATCATTGCCTCGTATTGTTGATTTGTTAGATCAGCTTCAGGGAGCGACAATATTCTCCAGGATTGATCTGCGTTCAGGGTATCACCAGCTGAGGGTGAGAGAGCAGGATGTGCACAGGAATCATTATGGACCAGATATGGACACTACGAGTTTGTAGTGATAGCCATTTGGGCTTACGAATGCCCCAACCAGTCTTTATGGAGTTGATGAATAGTATATTCATCGACTTCCTGGATCAGTTTGTGGTGGTCTTCATAGATGATATTTTGGTGTACTCTCGCAACCGAGAGGAGCATGCAGGGCAGTTGAGGACTGTATTACAGGTTCTACGAGATAGAGAACTTTATGCTAAGTTCTCTAAGTGCGAGTTCTGGATGCCAGAGGTAGCATTCCTGGGTCATGTTGTTTCAACTGAAGGGATCAAGGTGGATCCGGCAAAAATTGAGGCAGTAGCAGCTTGGACGACACCGACGAATGTCAAGGAAGTACGTAGCTTTCTTGGCCTGACCGGTTATTACCGACGCTTTGTGGAGGGATTTTTTGTGATTGCCCGTCCACTGACGAATCTGTTGAGGAAGACTACCAGATTTGTATGGTCTGATCAGTGTATGCAGAGTTTTGAGGAGCTGAAGAGACGTCTGATTTCTGCTCCTATTTTGGCACAGCTAGAGGGTACAGAGGATTTTGTGGTTTACAGTGATGCATCCAAGCTAGGCTTGGGATGTGTATTGATGCAGCGGGGCAGAGTGATTGCATATGCGTCTAGACAGCTGAAGACGTATGAGAAGAACTAACCGACTCATGATCTAGAGTTGGCAGCGGTAGTTCATGCACTGAAGATCTGGAGACATTATCTGTATGGTGCTACATGTCAGATCGTCACAGACCATAAGAGTCTGAAGTATATTTTCACGCAGCGGGAATTGAATAACCGCCAGCGTAGGTGGCTTGAGTTGATCAAGGATTTTGATCTAGAGATTTTGTACCATCCGGGGAAGGCGAACGTTGTCGCCAACGCCCTGAGCATGAAGACGCCTCGAGAGCAGGCAATTGCGAGATTGACAGTTCAACATCAGTTACAGAGGGATCTGATTTGGTTAGAGTTGGACATTCAGTTTCCTGATGAGGATGCCCAGCTGCGTACTTTAGAGGTTATTCCTGATCTGTTGGGTGAGATCCAACAGAAGCAGGAGACCTGCCCGACACTGACGAGGATACGAGAGAGGATGTCTCGGGATGAGGCACCACAGTTCCTGCTAGGAGCAGATGGAGTGTTGAGACGCCGCGGTCGCGTCTGTGTACCCGCTGATGCGGATCTACGCCAGAGGATTTTACAGGAGGCTCACTATACGCCTTATTCAGTACACCCAGGTACGAGTAAGATGTACTAGGACTTGAGACGTTTATATTGGTGGGGAGGGATGAAGCCCGATGTGGCCAGATTTGTGGCATAGTGTGCGACCTGTCAGCAAGTCAAGATAGAGCCTTTCAGACCTGGAGGTGAACTCCATCCACTTCCTGTTCCATAGAGGAAGTGGGAGGATGTCCCCATGGATTTTGTGACTGGATTGAGACCGAGCAGGAGTTTTGATGTCATCTGGGTTATAGTGGACAGACTGACGAATACATCACGTTTTATCCCTAACCGGGAAACGTGGTCAGTGAGCAGATTAGCAGAGGAGTACAATAGGCAGATAGTGAGACTCCATGGTGTACCGAGGACGATCGTTTTAGACAGAGATGGGCGATTTACCTCGAGGTTTTGGCAACAGATCTAGACTGCCCTGGGGACGAGTTTGCACTTCACTACTGCGTTCCATCCTCAGACGGATGGTTAGTCAGAGAGGACCATTCAGACACTGGAGGATATGCTGCGAGCTTGTGTGTTGGATTGGGGACAAGTGTGGACGAAACATCTCCCACTAGTTGAGTTCTCATACAACAACAGCTGACATGCATCTATTGGGATGGCCCCATATGAGGCATTGTATGGACAGAGATGTCGTACTCCGTTATGTTGGGATGAGCAGAGCAGTGTTAGTGGTTTGACACCTGATTAGATTCAGGATGATGTTGCTCGAGTAGCACTTATTAGGGAGCGGATGCTGACTGCGCAGAGCCATCAGAAGTCTTATGCAGATAGGAGGCGTAGACCCCTAGAGTTCAAAGTGGGAGCCCATGTGTGGCTGAGGGTGTCTCCGACACGAGGTGTTAGACGTTTTGGCATTAAGGGGAAGTTGAGCCCCCGATATGTCGGACCGTTCGAGATTTTGGATCGGGTTGGGAGCGCAGCATACAGGTTAACTTTGCCTTCACCCTGTGTTTCACGTGTCTCAATTGAGGGAGTATATACCATATCCGAGACATATTGTGATTTGTGATGATTTAGTGGTCGAGCCGGACCACACTTTTGTTGAGCACCCTATTGCAGTCCTAGAACGAGGTATGAGATGCCTGCGTTCGAAAGACATTCCTATGCTGAGGATACAGTGGTCGAGACGAGGACCTGATGAGGCTACATGGGAGACTGAGGATAGTATTAAGAGGAACTATCCAAAGTTTTATGCCGAGATAGATGTACCAGTAGGATCGACGAGTAGATCTTAGTACTATCTTGGTGAGTGTTATGCTTATGTGCTTATATGATATGATGTGTTTATTTTCGTACTAGCTATGATATGATGTGTGATCTTGTTAGATCTTGTTGTGCTAGTACGATTGCTGTGTATAACTGGAGATGGCTATTTCCTCCATGCTATTGTGATACGATTAGGATTCAGCTGGAGATGGTTATTCCTCCATGCTATTTTTGATGGACATAGTATTGCTGGAGATGTTTTTCCTACATGCCCTTCTGCTGTGATGATGATACGGCTAGAGATGTTTTTCCTCTATGCCTTTGCGATGTGATGATGATCTGGCTAGAGATGTTTTTCCTCTATGCCCTTGTGATATGATTATAGTTTGGCTAGAGACGGTTTTCCTCTATGCCCTGGATAGTATAGTGATTTTGTTGCTGGAGATGATGATTTCCTCCATGCTCGTGTTTGAGGATATAGGGAGTGTTATACCTCGGCTTTTTAGTTCGAGTGGTTTGAGGATTTCACAAGTTTCGGGACGAAACTTGTTTTTAGGAGGAAGAGATGTAAGAGCCTTAGTCTTTGGAGCCATTTTGGCCTTAGCCGCCCCCGCGGGTTTAGGGAGCCGCCCCTGCGGCTCAGGGAACCGCCCCTGCGGTTTCTTGCGGCTGCAGCCGGCTTTGTTGACCTTGACTCGTGCTTTACTCTTCCTCCTCCTTATACCATTCCTTTCCTTACTGAGCAAGGGTTTCTTCTTCACTTCATTTCCAACTTTTCACGTTCTTCTTCCCTTCCTTTCCCTTCTTGATCTTGCTTGAGATTTCCTTGAGTTTGGAAGAATTTGTGTGGCTTTAGTGGTTGATAATGTTGTATGTTGTTGTTGCTGAGCTTGAGAGCTAGTTGACAGTGTGTGGTTGACCTTCCTTGCAGCCTAGGGCCACGAGTGTGGTAAGTCTTCTTCTTCTTCTCTTCTTCCTTTCTTGGTTTTTCTTTGCCCTAGCTTAGGATTAGATGTATGTAAAGGTATATTGATGTTGGAATGTGTTTGTGTATGGATATGTGTGGTTATGGCA
>NCTC01003723.1:0-24999 GCA_002319775.1 Fagopyrum tataricum | reverse complement strand
GGGGAGGATATCTTGAGTCAACTCAAGCCGAAATGAGTTGAAAGCCACACGAGAAACATAATATCATGAGTCATCGTGGTGGATTTGGAGAAGCTTTCAGTGACATACATTTGCTTGAACCAAGGAATGTCAATACAAGAGTTCCTTCCAAGTGATACATCTCCAAGCACGAGGGTACCAACTAGATAGAGTGCAAGTATATATCCTCACACATGCTCGGTGAAGTGATATTACGTCTAAGGTTAGAATCTCACGAGTAGATCCTACAATTAACTTTTACAACAAAGTCAATCGGTAAAGTGTAGATGAGATAGCTAAGGTATCGATACAAAGATGAAGAACTAGAGGAACTTGGGGTTAAAGTATGTTGACGGACAAAAGGGAGAATTTGTGATTCCTTAAATATGGTACAAGGCGATCTCCACCAAGGATGCAAGATTAGAAAAAGGAATCATGATACAAGTATCCTTGGTGGTAGAATTCTTTAAAGTGGCCAACGAGATTCTACATAAGTGACAACACTAAACAAAATCAATGAAAGGAAGGAAATGCATGTGGGAATGAACCTTGGTAGGAAGCGAGATTATGCAATTATTGATTTATAACGAAGGGCTTAAATCGCCGAAGCTGACGAACTACACCAAGGAGTTGTGAATGGATGAGGACTGAAGTTATAGTGGTGGAGTTGATGTGCGTGTAAACGTCATGTTAGTGGAGTAAGGATGAGGAGCCATAGAGGAGATATAAGTCCAAACCCCAGGGTATGAGATGTTAATAGAAGTTCAATTTGGTTACATATAGGCTTTGAGGAAAGATGGTGAGACCTTGGAAAAGATGGATCTTTGTTAAGCGTGGTAGTGTCGTTTCAACAACGAAGGTTGAACTTGAGAAGAGTTAATTATCTTACATTTGAAGGAGAATGAAGATTGTAGAACGAACCATAGGAATCAATTGAAACGGTTAAGTCCATATAAGTAGTTCTTCAAGAGGAATGTCAACAATTGAAGTTATTGATAACGATGTGTTTTTGCATAAATATGTTATTGCATTTCGCCATTTCAACCAAAGACATGATGCACCAAACATTGCAAGCTTGATAAAACGGTTTTACAAGAATTTAATTTACAAGGTCGAGTTTTTTCATATTCTTTTGATAATGCATCCGCTAACACCACCACCGTAAACCATTTGGTCAAGGATGCGGGAGAATATTTGTGAACTCCTTTTACTCATGAAAGATGTACATCTTATATTTGAAACTTATGTGTTAAGATGGACTTAAGATTTTTGCGGTTATGCTAACCCCATCACCAACGTTATTGATCATATTTGACACTACTCCGAATTGAGAAAAATGGAGAACATTATGTTTAACTGATAATGTTCATCAATTGCATTTTCAAAAGACATTGGAACTCGTTGGAACTCTACTTACAAATTATGTGGTCAAGCTCTTCTTGACAAAGATCTTTTAAAAGCGTTTTTCGCACAAAACATTCCTTGGTCAATTCTTGATGATGAAAGTGTTTGGAAAACTTGCATTGATAATTGTAATGTTTTAAAGATATTTAGTGATGCAAGTAATGCCAAGAGTTAAGCTTACATCCCAAGTTCTTGTTGTTTTAGAGATAGCCGTAAAATTTTCCGAGGCTTTTCAAAACAGTACAACTTTTCCAACCCTTATAAATGCTATCAATGACATGAAATCGAAATGGCTAAAATATTACTACGAAATTCCATTAATTATTTGTAACTGCCGTTTTTTATCCTATGCTTAAACTTGATGTTCATTATGAATGTTTGGGTAAAGATGTCGTAGTTTTGGACATTATGCAAGATGTTCGTATCGAAACTGAAAATTTTCTTTCTTCGTTTGAAACAAGTGTTAGCTCTTTTTCTACCGCACCTACTCATACACCCTCTTCTTCTTCTTCTTCTTCTTCTCTTCTTCTTCTTCTTCTTCTTCTCTTCATCTTCTTTTTCTTTCAAAAACACAAAACATTTAAGCCAAAGGGACAAAAACACCAAGACAATTATCCTCAAATACGGAATTTCAAGATTATTTAACAACATGTTTTTAGTTTAGATAGTGATTCTTTCGATATTTTTAGATCGGTGGAAGAAACTAACCCAAAATATCCAACATTAGTGAAAATTGTACAAACCTAATTAGTGATTGGTCCGCATCAATGGTTGATGTAGAGCAAACATTTAGCCATTGAAAGAACATGCTTAATTACATGAGAACCCAATTGAAGCCCGAAAAGTTAGAGGCGTGAGTTTGTATACAAGAATCGATAAGGGCGGAGAAGTGAAAACAACGGAATGTCCCGGTGTATGACTCAAAAATGGATTCCAACACGACGACGGTGGCACTACTTCTGAGTCCGAGGCCGAAAGGTAAGCGAGGATACGAAAAGACTCGGAAGTCCGAAAAAGGTGAGTAAAGGTAAGAGAATTATGTGGGCTTTGATTCCTCTTAACCCCAAGAGTATACTTAGGCAACCGGGTAACCATTCAAGTCCTTTTTTTATTACTTGGTTATTTTCTTTTTATTTTTTTAAACAAACTAGTGCTAAAAGAATCCCCAAGCCGGTTTGCCGGTTTGGATACCTTAGATTTGACTTGAACCTAAACCTAAACCGCCAGTTTAGGTTTATAGCCCAAGTCTACTCGCTCCCTTCAACTCGTCTCATCTGGTATTTGAATGATGACATCCAAACATACCCTTAACTTTCATTTTAGCAAAACTCAATATTTGAGTTGGTGAAAGTTTTGTATTTGTTGTAGTTTACCGTTCAAGTTCTAAAGGTTTAATCAATGAAGAAGGTTTTCGAAGCGTTACATGATTGATATAAGGCAAACTGACTTTAAGATTCATTTACAAAGAATATTTCTTGTATACAAGTTATTAAAAGAAATTCCTTTGGTAATTGTAGAAATGATTGCAAAGAATTTATCTTATACACAAGTTATCAAAAGAATTCCTTTGGTAATTGCAGAAATTAAAGTGATTGGGGAAGATGAATATTTTTGTTAAATTACAAAGAAGCTCTTATATTTGTAATTGCTTTAATTGCCCAACTTTTTGAATTTGCACATTTTTCTCCAAAAAGATAATTTTCAGAAATTACCTAAAATTATAATTGTAGGGAATGATCAAAAAATTAAAATTCCATAAATTGCCCTAAAAATATAAATTTGGGTATGTAAAATCGGATTACTAACATTGGCAGTGAGTGAAGTTGGGTACGTGAAATTTAGGTACGTGAACGTTGGGTACGTGAAGGTTGGGTACGAGATCAAAGGTTGGGCATTAACAGATTAATATTACGTTGTTACGTTGGGTATTAATATATTGAGTATCAAACTTGGGTATTAACATATTGAGTATTATGGTTATGTATTGACATATTGAGTACCAACACTTGGATATTAGTGTATACGTTGGGTATTAGCATATTAGGTATAACATTGGGCATTAGCATATTTTATATTATACTTGAGTATCACGTTGGGTGTTACGTTGTATATTAACATATATGGTAAAAAATGTGTAGGCTCATTTTAATTCATGTACAAAGTGTTGAGGCCTTAACACACTTTTTTTAATTCATGTACAAAGTGTGTAGACTCATTTTATGCAGTGTATTAAGTATGCACGTTTTAATACGGATTTTTTTTGGTACACTTCCCTCCCTTTTTTCATTCATTTCCCTAATTTCCCTCTTCCTTCTCTAGCACTTCGACGATTCCATCTTCTCTTCCTTTTTGTCACCCTTCTTCGTCGTGGATTACTAGCGTTCTTCATCGCCGATTACTAGCGTTCTTCGTCGCCCTTCCATTGTGAGATTGTCAACACTTTTTCATCTCTTAAGGTGTGGTATTTCGATTTATATCTTATTGCACTATTAGATTTATATCCGTTTTTGTTGAATATTCTCATATTTGCATGATTTTATGGGGTTTGATTTATTCTTTTTTGTTGAATATTTTCGATTTATGATATTGTTTGAATTTATGATTTTGATTCCAGTTTTATATTTACGGTTCTGTTTTGTGGTATGTTCCCAGGTTTTGTTCAATATAAATGGTTAGTGACAAACAATCAAAGTAGTTTGTTCCTATTGAAGATCCAGAGAACTGACATTTAATCATTACACCTCCCTCTTAATTCACATGTTGTAGAGGGATCAAGTAAACCCCAATGTTAAAGGGATGTAACTAGATTGTCATGAGATTTTATTGAGTTTATGCCTAAAATATGTAGTTCTTTCTATGCCCTAAACAATGAAAAAATACTAGTAGTCCTTTCAGCTGTGTGTCTATGTAACACCCCAAATCCGTAGGACTCGAGGTGCTCTGGGCTAGGATCTCACAATGGATCCTGACCCTAGCCTGACAACAAGTTCACTGAATCTTACAACAAGGCACAAATAGATTAAAACAAAATATAAAACTGATAAATATATATATATATATACTATATATATATATATATATATATATATATATTACATATGACAAGCGTATTTCCTAAGGTCGTTATTATAAACTTATCAAGTTAAATCCGAACTTAATACTAACCAATGTATAGTGATTAAGCAAGGGGTCGAACCCAAGGGAGTTTTATCGAGTTTTTATTAGATTTAAATATTGATTTGGTAACAAATGGAGGGGATTTGGATTGTAACTAAACAAGACAAAGACAATTATAAAATTGGTGATAACAAAGTTGATTAAAGAACTACACTATGTTGGATTTAGCATACATACTACTTGGTTGATTCTTTTTTATAAGTAATTCACCGATGTTCTCATCTTGATCGTAGATATGTGTTAAGTCAACCGGCATTAACACAACTTAACTAGTTATTTAATCCGTAAACCTACAAGATTAAAACACAAGTTAGCATTCTAATAAAGATAAAGAGATATAAAACACAAGTTAACAACTTCCCTTAGATAATCACAACCAGCTTTTACCTATGGGTTTACTACTAGATTAAGGACCGAACCCGGAATCGATTAATCCTAGCATTTTGCATGCATTAGTACACTTAAGGTGATCAATCTAAGTGGATAAAAACATGCAAACATAAGTGAGAGATCAAGGAAAATAACACAAAGGATAATGAATTTAAACTTATATTAAAGAACTTACAACCAAATAGTAATGTAGCTTCAATCAACCCAATGTAGCAAAGGAAGCTTAGAAACTCATTACAAAAGACACTAGAAATATAGAGGTTTTTGTGGGAAAATGAGATGATTTTAGCCAAAGCCAAGGGCTCTATTTATACTACAAAATGCATTAAAAAGGAGTAAAGAGGCTGTGCAAACAACCACCATAAAGAATGGAGTAAAGAGGCTGTGCAAACAGCCACAATTAAGACCATAAAGTCGACGAAAACAACCGGATTAAAGTCCTCTGACGCTAACCGTACCCGTGGCCAAGGGCGCCGCAGGGGGCGGTTTAGGCAAAAACGTTCCATCTTCTTCTTGGCCGCAGGGGCGGCTAGACACTCCCGCGGGGCGGGTTTTTCAATGCTCTTTGAACGTCTGACTCTTCAACTTCGTGGCGTTTCTGATGCAAACCCGCAGGCGCGCGCTCAGAGTCACCGCAGGGGCGGTGACACTGGGTCTTCGTTGTACAGGGCCGCTGGCAAGGGCGCAGGCGGGAGCGCTGTCTTCGCTTCTTCATGCTGGGTCACAGCGGGGGCGGCCAGAGTCGGCCGCAGGGGCGGTGACATGTCTCTTCTTTGGCGCGGGCGAAGGCGCTGGCAGTGGCAGTCGGCGTGGGTCTTCAGGGTTGTCACCGCAGGGGCGGCCAGAGGCGGCCGCGGGGCGGTGACAAGCTTCCTTCGGCGCAGGTGAAAGCGCTGGCGCGGCTCTCGCATGGATGCCACCGCAGGGGCGGTGACACTACTCCGTGGGGGCGGTGTGGTACCAGAAACCTGTCGTCGACGCTTTACTTCAACAACCTTCTTTTGCTTCATTTAGACTCTTTTATCTAGATCAAAGTATTAGCAACATAATATGACTCGAAAACATAAAAACGACTCTAAAAGCTACCTAAATTGATAGTGATTCCATCACCTATCAAACTCCCCCATACTTAGACTCTTTACTCGTCCCGCGTAAACAATACATCAAATAAATCAGCACACAAGCCTCAGGAAATATGGTGTAGTAGGAAAGATGAGGAACAAAAGAGAAAAAAATTACCAAAGAAAGTGAGAAAAAGAGAAAGAAGAAAATGTGAGAAAATGTGAGAAAATCTACCATCCTTATTGCTCCAAGAGTGACCTACCCGGACATCCTCCTTATGACTCCCCTTCTTATGTCGCCAATGCCGGAAGGAGAACCTACACTCGGTATCGCTCATTTGCCAAGGAGCCCTTTCGGGTTTTCACCTTGCCACTCTTCTTCTTTTCATGATGATCTCACCAAAAATCTCACATCCCTCAAGTCCAATTTTTGCACTAACCTAGAGTTGGTCGGACTACCTTCTTTTTGCCTAAACCGCCCCTTTCGGTTTTTCGGTTTTATCCAAGGATTTCTTGCCTTTTTTCTCAATTCTTTGGCTTTTTCATTCTTCCTTTTTTTTTTAAAACTGAATGAATCATGAATTACACTAAAATATTCAAAACAAACTCAAATAACTAGAAATTCAAAATAACTCAAATAAAATGAATGATAAGTACCCTCCCCCATACTTGAAGAATGCTTTGCCCTCAAACTGTGAAAATGAAAGCAAAGGTAATAACATGGAGAAGGGCAAAAAGGGTGGCTCACTAGTGGGATGGTCCAGCTGGACCATCCGGACCGTGCTCCGGCGGATAGGGGAAGTGGCTGAAAAAGTGCTCCTGACACTGGTACAAGCCGTCAAGGCGGGCCTGCTGCACGTCCATCCTAGCTCCGAAAGAGGTCTCAAAACGGCCTGCCAAGCCAGCTGCTGAGAATCCATCCTCCTCTGCTGAGCCTCCTGCCAAGCATCCTGACGCCGGTCAAAATGCTCGGTCATCCTCCCCTCAAAATCCGCCTGCCACGCCTGCTGCTGCTCGAGCATAAATGTCTGGTAGCCGGTCTACCACTGCTGATGCTGCGTGGTCAGAGCCGGCATCTGAGCTAGCAGACTTGCGTGTGTGGTGTCATCCTCCGCCGCCGCGGTGGGCATCTCCTCATCGTCGGGCATATGGTCATGGGGGACCCTGCTAGAGCTCGCCGCATGCCGCTCAATAATGGCAACCTGTGATTGCCTCGGGATGTAGGGTTCGGCGGCAATGTACAGGTCGGAGAGCTCATCTCCTAAAGGTAGCGGCCGGGGAAGGTAGGTGATGTGACTCCCATCTGCAAAAGACAATCAGAAGAGGTTCTCACCATCCCTCCTCAGGAGCTTGCAGCGCCGTAGAAGAGCCTCGTCGTAAAATGGGATTGCTAACCCATCCTCTAGCTCGGTCAAGTCCATGACCTGCTCTGCAATCAAGGAGATGATCCCACCTCCAACAATGTCACGCGGCTCGTTCTTCCTAATCCGCTTCAAAGCGGTAAGGAAGAGGGTAATCCAATCCGGCACGGTTTCATATGCCGAAACACAGGTATAAAGTAAGGGGAGGTCCTTGAGGGCGACCTTTGTTTTCCTCCTTGTGTCCACAGAAGACACACATAAAAATCTTGGATAGGAGCCTCAAGTAGGGGTGAGTGAGTTGTTGTTGTACTCACCCGCTTGAAAGTCGGAGCCGGTAGCAGCTCACCAAAATGCAAACAAGTCGGGTGTAGGGGCCGACTCCCACCATTTTTCAGAGGGGTATTTAGAAACCCCGAAAGCCTCTTGAAGTTGAGCAAAATTCACCGTGTATTTTCTTTTGTTGAATTTGAAGGTAAGGCCGGTGCAGATGTGGTCTTCCTTCTCCATGTTAAACGTAGCCACGAACTGTCTAGTCAGCTCGGGATACGTATTGGCACTCTCTCCCAGGAATTTCCCGAGCCCAGCATTGCTCAGGAAAGACTGCATGCTTTCCAACATGCCCAACTTCTCTAAGGTCGGAACGTGCAAGAACCGAGTTGCAAAGATTTGTCGGTCCTGCACGATCTCATACCGAGCCTTTTCCCTCTCATTCATCTTAAATTTTCTTGTAGAGGTCCATTCTAATCACATTCTAAGCAAAGGAGTTAGAATTTCACAAAGAAAGAAAGAGGACGACCTTCTGTTGTGGCGCGGTTTGAAGACCCGCGGGACGGTGAGACGCAGGCGCGGTTTGTAGACCGCAGGGGCGGTGAGGCACGGTCGCGGCGACAACGAAGGCGCAGTGGCGGGCGAAGACAGGGAGCGAACTGGAGGCAGTTTGCTGGTGGCTACTCCTTTGGTGCTTGTCCGGCGTCCGTTGGTGCTCCCGACGGTGGTTGACGGTGGTTTTGGAGGGTGGTGAGTGGTGGTGATAGATTAGATTTAGGGTTTGTGAGATTGTGGGTTAGGGGAGAGGTGCAACCGGGGGGGGGGGGGGAAAGGATGCTTGACGGCGCAGGGGCGTGGTGAGGGTGGCGCAGGGGCGTGGTGGCTGGGTGGCGCAGGGAAGTGCGAGGACGGCGCGGGGGGCGTGGTGAGGGCTGGTGAGTGAGAGTGTTTTTTCGAGGGAGATATGTGAGGAGGAGTGAGGGAGGATAGTGGGATAGGTTTTAATCCCGATCCCTTTTTTTTTTTTGGGTGAACCCGCAGGGGCGGTGACAAGGGAAGCGGAGACGTAGGCCCAACGCTGGGTGCGGCGCTGGAAACGTTTGTCAAAGGAAAAGCCGCGGTGCTGTGGTCTGTCACACGGGGGCGGTGACAGTTTTGTGTGCTTGCGCTGACTCAGCGCGCGGGGGCGGGCTGGGAGCGCAGTGTCACCGCGGGGGTTAAACGGGGCCGCAAGTGCGGTTTTCTTGACAGAACGTCAGAACCTCCTCTTCTTTTTTCTCGGGTTGCCTCCCGAGCAGCGCCTTTGTTTACGTCGTTGGCTCGACGTAAGGCCTTCACTTCTCTGCTTGGGTTTCCTCCATGACTATCTCATCGATTGGATCATTCTTCACTCCGTCATGGTATAGCTTGAGCCTTTGTCCATTGACTTTGAAGATCTTGTGTGTTTGTGGATCGTAAAGATCCACAACACCATGTGGATGGACTTCGGCTATGACGTACGGACCTGTCCATCTTGAGCGAAGTTTTCCTGCAAAAAGCTTCAAACGTGATTGAAATAAAAGGACTTTGTTACCCGCTTGGAAGTCCTTTCGGAGGATATTCCGGTCATGCCATGCCTTGGTTTTTTCCTTGTATGTTGTGGCATGATCATATGCATCGAGCCTCAGTTCTTCAAGCTCTTGCAATTGGAGTTTTCGGAATTCACCAACTTCATTCATGTTCATGTTGCACTTTCTCACCACCCACCAAGCCTTGTGTTCTAGCTCCACCGGTAAGTGACACGCCTTTCCAAACACAAGCCGGAATGGTGACATCCCAATGGGGGTCTTGTACGCCGTGCGGTATGCCCACAAAGCATCGTTGAGCCTTAAGCTCCAATCCTTCCTTCCGGGGGTAACCGTCTTTTCGAGGATCGTCTTGATCTCTCGATTTGACACTTCCGCTTGCCCATTGGTTTGTGGGTGGTATGCCGTGGAAACTCGTTGATGGACATGATACTTCTTGAGGAGGGCGGTGATAGTCTTGTTGCAAAAGTGCGTTCCCCTATTGCTTATCAAAGCCTTAGGGATTCCGAACCTTGCAAAGATGTTATTAAGAAAAGCTGCCACAACTTTAGAATCATCAGTTTTGGTGACCTTTGCTTCCACCCACTTGGAAACATAGTCCACCGCAAGTAAAATATAAGTATTTCCAAAGGGGTTAGGAAAAGGGCCCATAAAATCTATCCCCCAAACATAAAAAATTTCACAAAAAATAAGTGATGATTGAGGCATTTCATTTCTCCTAGAGATATTACCTATTCTTTGACACCTATCACACACTTTACAAAACGCATAAGCGTCTCGAAAAATGTGTGGCCAAAAGAAACCAACATCTAGTACCTTCCTCGCTGTTTTGTTAGCCCCAAAATGTCCTCTACATGCTTTCTTCGGCGTGGGTCTTCAGGGTTGTTACCCAGGGCCCAAAGGCGGCCACGGGGGCGGTGACAAGCTTCCTTCGGCGCAGGTTGAAAGCGCTGGCCGCGACTCTCGGAATGGATGCCACCGCAGGGGCGGTGACACTACTTCGCGGGGGCGGTGTGGCACCAGAAACCTGTCTTCCGACGCTTTACTTCAACTCCTAAGTGTTGGTAATACCTTCTTTTGCTTCATTTAGATTCTTTTATCTGGATCAAAGTATTAGAAACATAATATGACTCGAAAACATAAAAACGACTCTAAAAGCTACCTAAATTGATAGTGATTCCATCACCTATCAACATATCAAAAGTTAATACAGAGTAACTGCTGAGTACAAAGTCAAAATATAAACCCGTAAAACATAAATATCCCATATCCCACGATATCACCCCACTGTACGGAGCCCTCAACAGATCACCCCTCTGGATCACTCTGCAGTTCTCTTAACCTGGAAAGGATCTACAACACGGTATAAAACCGTTAGCTAACCATACACATATATAAGAAGATGCTAGAGCACAAACACACATCCGGAATCATAACACATCATCATGCTTTCACACATTTACCCGGTTTATTATCTTGATAACGTCAATCACTCAATAGTATATGGATCTGCATATGAAAATATGTGACACGAGGAATGTATATAACCCTCGCCACTGATCGCTATAGCCAGCATGAGTGGTTCCGGCACCCAACCCGTATACCCTGTGGGAGTGGTGAAGAATCCATCCCGTATACCAGATTTGGCCTAACTACAAAGAACCTCCCAGACTCCCAGCGGGATGAAAGGAAAGTTGTCACAACCACTACAATATAAGGATGCTATAAAGCATATAACAAACACCACTCATGCATACATCCAATATAAGGATGATAACTAAGTAAGTCCTATGAACTTACCTCAACCTCAGTAGTAGTCTCAACCACGATCTCAAACTCGGTCCACTCCAATCTGGAGGACAACACTGCCTAATCACAAGGCATAAGAATATATATCAAACTCATATCCATCACAGGGTCACACCTAGACCCAAGGATCCATAAGGATCATATCCTAACTCATAAACCTCAAAGCCGTAACTGGCATAACCGATATCATACTTATCATTATCCTAACCTCAAACACATATACCTAGATGCTACTAACTCTCTTACTAGGAAAGGAAAGGATCTACCCAACTCTAGGTAGACCCGGGACAAGACGCACCTGCGTGACAAGAGAGACGCAAGGGCGGAGCAGGCAAACCACAGGCGCGGTGACCGTGGCCGCTGACCAAGCGCAGGCGCGGAATGACGCAGGAGCTGGCGCTGTGACCGTTGCCGCGGGAGCGGTGGCTTCTGGCCGCGGGTGCGGTGACACGTGTTCCGCAGGGGCGGAGGCTTCTAGGCGCAGGGGCGGTGACAGTGCAGAACATAGTCCCGCGAGTCCTCTTTCACTCTTCACGTGATCGATCACGTCTATTCCATTCCAAAATCATACACATGCATATACATACATATACTAACATTAATCTATGATCGAATCATCTAATCCTAAGCTAGGGAAGATGGAATCAAAGAGTCCATTAAATGAAAAGCTGAAAGCGTAAGAAGGTAATCCCCGCAGACAGTAATCAGGTAATCTAATCAAGGCAAAACCTTCTAGCCTTTAGCCTTTGAATCCAATTCCTAGTGTTAACCATAGTGACATAGATTCCATATCCCTCACACCCCGCGCTAGGCACCTCTTAACAGGCTATGCTCCTTTTCTGTTCTGTGTTTTGATTCACTTGTAGAAACCTCCCGAACAGCCAATTCTCTTGCAACAGATTTTTACACCTATGAGTGCACAAGCCCTTCTTCTTCTGCCTTTTTACTCTCTCTTGTTTCCGGCAGCATTGGCGGCTAATCCGATCTTGGCTTGGACTAACCTGCCCTACCTAATACCAGTCCTACTCGACTCCCTTTCCCTCTAGTCCTATTTAGTAGAAAGTAACCGAAGTACGGATACTCAATTTCACGGAAGAAAAATAATTTTAAAAATAGTATGGAACTGAAATAAAACCATAATGGGTGCTTTGTTTATCTCGTACCTTTGGAAGGAAGGATCAACCCCTATCAAAGTGTAATCATATTTTGTAGAAAGCAGGAAGCCCCTTTATTTTAACGTTGTCAATGCTGGGCTGGACCCTTTTAAGCACAGGCGCAGTTGCCTGGAATCTAGGTATGGAAAGAATTGAACCAGAGCCGCTAGAGAATAGGGTGTGGGCAAAAGAAGACTGCTTGTCAGTGGGAGCTTTATCAAACCGCGGCTGGTGAAAGCCATATCATAGGGCGAGGTCAGATAGACGGATCCACTACAGGGTACCTTTATTGGCAGTTTTCCAACCCCTCCATAAATGAGTGAGAGCACGGAGTCGTCCTACAATTCTTATGGGGAAAGACCAACAGCTAGATAGAGCAGCTGTGCATCTTACACTTCCTTTATCGAAAGATCAGATCTAAGAAGGATATTATTCAACGGAAAAGACTAAATAAAGAGGGTCGTAATGTACGCGAAGAAGCTAAGCACTACTATACTCTTTTTTTAGGGCTAGCAGAGGAGGAGGGTGGGTGATTCGGCTACTGATCCGTGCGCTCTAACCGTAGGCACCAATGGCTTGATTTCATCCTCTTCTGATAAGGCAAGCGAAAGCCTCACTCGTCTTAGAGTGGGCTAACCTGCAAGAAGTGCGCGTACACTATGGGACGGGATTACTTAACAGATAGAGACATCATTGGAAGTGCATCTTCCATTTTATATATAATCGACAAGCCATTTAGCCCATCCTGAAGATCAAGTTCTAATCTTAAGTGATGACCCTTTGCGCTCCAACTTGGTAGCCAAACCCTATGTCTGGATGGAATTTTCTTCTTCAAAAGGGAAGGGAGCTCTAATGGTGCAATTTGTGTCTAGTCCAATTGTTAAGTTATAATAAGCAGATTTTGGAATTATTGGTCCCTGATTTAGATCTCCCTATGATAGGTATGGGAAATCCACTTCTTTTCCACGGTCTAACTCTATAGATTGGATGAATTGGAAAGAGATAAGATCTGCTTTATCAGATCTCGAAAGAAGTCTTGAACAAGCCAATCACGAAAGAAGCTTACAGAAGGATAATCTTCTCTTTTGGCCGATCCGGGAATTTCCCTTGATTTCGGAAGTAGAAGGAGAACTATTAGCTGCCTCAAGTCTAGAATAGATCCCCGTTATAGAATGGAAAAGACATCTACCAAAGCACCTGCTGTAATTGAATAAACACACCGCGAATCATGTCATGGAAAAAGGCCCATTTCCGGGGCTTTCGTCATTTGCTGATATTGAACTTTGAAGGTTGGTAAGATTCTTTCGCTGCAAACAACCATCCTTCTCTTCTCTTTTCTTTCGGGTAAGATAGAGTGTTATACACTTTTTAGGTTGTAATTTGAAACCTATTTATTTCTCTCTTCGTTATATGTTAATCAATTCTTCCTTATGGCTAGAAATATATTAAGAATAATTCGTTTTCAATCCTGGCAGGTCTTCTTTCCGATCTTTCTGCATTTCACCGGAATGATTGTTCGTCTGTAGGGACAGAGTTAGCCGATTCTTATTCCTATGTCATTTTTTCTCCGTGAAAAGAAGTGAACTTCCCATGTTCCTTCTACCTTCAGGCGTGATTGCTCAGTCAGCTTCCTTTGTATTCTTGCGATGGGATCTCTTAGTACCTTCACTTAGTGACCTTTATTCCTTTTTTTCCTCCCTTTGAAGTCTATTTGACAGACCCTTTGACCTAGCTGCCCTCTTTCCTATCGGGATCGGGGGATACTTTTGAACCAGTTTCTCTTTGAGGAAAGCTATTTATGAATAGCTGGGAATTCTCACTCGAACTAGATGCCCAGGACTTAAACACTTTGTTGTCGAGTCACTTTATTTGCCTGTCGCTTGCTTTCACTTTCTGACTTTCTCTTACCAGCGTGCTTTTCAGCTGACTGAAGTGTAAAGGTGGATATGGATACAGGCTTTCTCATTGGATGGTCAACTGTTGCTTAGGGGGAGGTTCACCTTCAGACTGAAACTAGTCCCTTGATCAATTGATGGTGCCCCTTTACCTAGCCCTTGTTGGCTTTCAAGGAGAAGGACGACTACTAGATGCAATGAAAGTAGCAATGACCCTATTCATTACTCCTAAAACGACACTATACATCAACGTGTCAAGTTTGAAAAGTAAAGGGAGGCACTAGTAAAATAGATGTTGTTACGAAGACTGGCTCACAAGCAGCTGGGAAGAAACCTGACTATCTTTCCCTAAACTATATCTAGAGTTGTAGAGTTCTTTCAGACCTTTTCTGCTCGAGCCAAAGAAAGAGTGTAGGATACTGGTGCCTTGACTCGAAATCTTGCTTCTAGCTTTTGGCACCTCTGCTGACATAAACTGAAATAGCATATATAAAGGAATTCTGGTACACCATACCTGCTTCACTGGTTAGACTCAAATTCCCAGAAGTTAATAAGTACACTAGGAGTATAAGAGCTCCATAACATCACGTATGTAGCCATTTTTTCTCGATTCCATTGCATCAGAAGCGAAAACCAATGCCATGGGTCATCTTCCTACGCATCGATCAATCAGGTATCACTACTAGTCTTGAGCTTCACGGAGACGAAGTGTCCATGAGGCAATGAAATTGTTTGATTCTCATATATATGCTTTTCAAAGTAATTGAATCTCCCCGTTTGTGAAACT
This sequence comes from Fagopyrum tataricum, assembly GCA_002319775.1. Lineage (NCBI taxonomy): Eukaryota > Viridiplantae > Streptophyta > Magnoliopsida > Caryophyllales > Polygonaceae > Fagopyrum > Fagopyrum tataricum. Next base: position 10,111 of record NCTC01003723.1, on the reverse strand, counting down.
AGCTTTACTAGTGGAGTTTTTCTTACTTTTGACTGCTGTTGATCTCTTAGATCCGCCGGCTTTATGTCTTCCGTCAAGAACGTAAAGATATATATATAAATAGGGTCTTATGTTACGATTTAGTAAGGCAGTGGGCTTTACCCCCGGAATCGGTGGTTCGCCTTGAGATTGATGTAGTGCTGTGTTGTCTTTGGTTTGGGTTGAAAGTCTTTCTTCAATAGGAACCCGAAATTCAATATCTAAAGGCAGGATAAGCGGATAGAAGGCGTTTAATGGTAAAAAGAATACGGAGAAAACCACGTGAATAATCAGAGGAGCAGGGCATTGACTGTTATATGTGAGTGAAGGGTCCGAAGGTGATGCCTATAACTACTACGTTGCGTTATAGCTATTGCAATGAAAGGTTTTTATGAATGCTTGCTATTCCCCTTCGTATACGTAAGATGGGTACTCTTTCCCACCTTTTATGCGTGTTGTGAACGACTTTTAGGATTTACGTGAAGTGAACTACTAGTCGTAGGACACTTCACTTTCACTACAACTATGCATTCAATTCCTTTCCTGTTATGGCCAGGTCTTGGAAGAGCAAAAGCAACTATAGAACCAGTACTTTCGGTTACAACACCTGAAGATGGAGTTTCACCTTCCTCCCCTGCTACTATAATTAGAAAGATTGAAGTCACTTCGGATGGAAAGGTTTCAGCTACCCCTTCTCCTTCATAAAAAATGGGAAGCCAAAGCGTTTTCTTCCAAAGGATTATCCTGTTTTTAAGCCCGGCAGAAGGGATCCATATAGTAGACGGTTTCCAATTCCCCTCTTTCGGAATAGAAAGGGACTGATTCCACATAAGGCTATGAATCAATACCCGGATAAGACGTTACAAGCTGTGAGGGATTAAGGGCAATGTTAGCATGGGACTTCTGATCCTTATTTGAGATAGAAGAATAGGCAAGCTGCTTGGGGTTCCCTGGGTTTGCTAGATTTGACACAGATATTAGACCGTGGGGCACGAAATCCTTAATAGCCTCAAATTCGATTCGCTTATCTTATTGAATGCACTAGGAATTCGTAATAGCGGGCATATCTCCATCTCCTAGTTCTAGTTCGAGGAGAAAGGAAGGTAATGAATGGGCTAGGAAGCCACTGATTTTCCGGGAATGAGAACGGCTGCTTTTAGGCCGGTTTCAGTCTGTCGGTAGTTGAAAGCAATCTGTCGTTAGAAGTGGGGAAGATCAATTGAAAGCTAAGTACTAATCAAAGCAGCCAAAGGGGGGAGTTCCTATTAAATTTATTTTTTTATCGATGGGAACCTTTAATCTTAATAGAGTGGAAAAACCAAGCCAAGATTCATCGCCCGAAAGCACGGGATAAGACTTGACTTCTCAGGTGCGGATTGATTTCCTGTTGATGGCAGAGTGATCGTATCTGCTGTTCTTGTTGACGACTCCGGTCCTATAGAAGAAGCTGGTATTGGACCGCTTTCCTTGGCTAAAGTAAAGGGGATCGATCCCAGACCTAGGGCGAAAGAGGCTAGATAAAATTCCTCCTCCTCCAGACCCGGCATAAGAGAAGAAAAGAAAGAAATGCGGATGAAAGTGATCCAAAGTCAGTAGCCGTTACTTCTGATCCTAGTGGCTATGGCTCAGGAGCGGGATAATAAAAAAAAGTAAGGATTCGACTAGCTTTGAGCTCTCACGTAGTTCAGGTTTAATCAAGAATAAGTGGGTGATCTCTTGAAGAAGGGCCTAATTAGGCCAAGTAAGAGTCCATGGTCCAGCGCTGCAAAATACGTCAATAACAGAAATGAGCAAGAAAGGGGAATGCCAAGGTTAGTGATAAACTAGAAAACCCATTCAGAGGCCTTCCAGTGGATTAGGTATCCCGTACCTAATCGACAAACACTTTTTCGTTCATAAGCACTGAGCGAGCCGCCTTTTCTACGAAGCTTCGTTGCTTCTGCTGCTTGGTGTTCTGAGGAGTTCCGGGCTAAGTACGAAGCGAGTACTTTTTCCAACCTTCTTTGTTCTTTGGTGAGCTTTTTTTTCACTAATTTATGACCTTTGTCAGAAAACCTCTGGCGTCTGCCGCCATACAAAATCCACGCGGGCCCAATAAGAAGAGACCCACCCGCTCTCTCTCTTCTCATTTTTTGAGATATAAACCACTTAAACGGGGGCCCTCCGTTCAGGGGGTTTTCATGTATATAGAATCTACTTGGGGGAGGATCCCGACAGCCGCACCTCCTTTTTTTGGGGGATGCTCTTAAATTCATCATGAGTACTGTATCAATTTGATCGCCTGAATGGCAACTTCAACCCAACATAGTTCTTGTGAAAGGGGAACCATCAGATCCGAAAGAAGACTTCGTAAAAACAAAAGGACGCATCGGTAAACAAATTGACATCATCGATAACAAAATCGTGGATTATATCCAAAGTGGACCAACTGTCGGGAATTTGAATGTGTTTGTACTCTAAAAAGGCATTTAACATTTCCACTATCGCGTTATGTAGTGATTCAACATCAAGACTCTCTTCTACTTCAAGAGTCCCCGAACCTGTATGTTCTTGGCGACTATGAATAGAAAACAAAAGAGCCACGGACAGTAGCAGTGTCATCGTGATCGGATCATTCGAAGCAAAAAATCGAGGTTGGATGGACCGGAAGAACATGAAGAACATTCGCTTTAGGGACTGTAAATCTTAGTTCTCGAAAGCGAGTGAATCAGTCTTCCTTATAGCTCTTTCCTCCCTTTGGTTGTGTTTAACCGTCTTTCAAGAGGTATAACACAAAGAAAGGGTGGTCGTAGATCAGCTTCTTCCCCTTCTCTTTCTTTCACTATTATCACCTAGGTCCCCGACTTTGGTTGCTTGGCCGGGATAGAACCAGCGCTTAGTAAGCTAAAGCTCCATTCGTTAGGTTTAAGCTTAAAGGCTTAAACCCTTATTATTATGAAAAGGAGAAAGGTTTGGCACAAAGCTGACTAGGGTTACAGCTAAATTCAGTCTTCGATACCCCATAACATAATAAAGTAGTAGAGTGCATAAGCCCTTTTAGATTAGAGAGAGATTTATTGTGGTAGTAATTGCGAATGAGCAAGTAGGGGGTGGCCGAAGCCGAGGTATCTGGATCTAGGTATGCATCGATGATGGCGAGTTAGATCAATATTTCAAGCCAAAGTTGTGGCTAGAGCAAGTTTTGCTACCCATGGATGGAAGAAAGCGCTCTTATTCTTGATCGATCTCACAAGCAATTGATGATTTCTTGATTGTTGACTGCTATATCTTAATTAGACAATCCGACTGGGAGCTAATACTTTGAGCTCTTCTTCATTTGCGAGTGGAATTTTTCCTGCTCTCAAGGAAGATTTGAAGTACTATTACACAATCTCCATTTTATCTCTTTCTCGCTGTGAGGGAATGATTAAATAAGAAGAAAGTCTTCTGCCTCTCCAAAAACTTCGCTTTAGCGACTTCATACGTCGACTGTCATGCTTGAAATAAAAAGAATAAGCGATGTCATTGAATCTGTTAGAGGAAGGCTAGAAGAGAGTTGCTCATGCCCGGCAAAGTCCGATCGTAGAATATCAAAGTATGTTTCCCCTGAGTTGTTCAAGCTTATGTGACCAAGGAAAGAAAGATTCTTCACCAATAATGGTAGCGAAGTCACCTCCATTCTATTGCGAGAGAGGGAGGTATCATAATAGAGTCAAAATCACGATTAGAGTCAGTCCGGATAAAAGGAAGAATCCACTGCTAGTCTTGGGATCAAGGCTTCTTTCCTTTGCTGAATCAGGTCTAGACCAGGTAAATGCTTTTCCCAGCTCAAAGGCTATGACTAGTGGATTCGTGGGTACCTAGAAAGCGAACAAATGTTCCTATGGTCATGATTGTTGACTAAACCTTTCTCCGATTCCCCTTGCCGACTCTGAACTAACTCATGCTTGAATGTGAACAACCGATAGCATGGAAAGCAGCATTCTACTGATTTGATTACCCTCTTCCCCTCCAACTATTATAGTAGGAATTCTCTCTCGAACCCTAGAACCTTTGGGCTAGGAACCCAGGAGAATGTTCCAAGCGATAAGAGAACAGGTCTTTTCGGAGAAGCTCTTGCCGCTCTTCTGTTAGAGCTCTTTACTCCCATCCCTACCAAAAAAAGAGCTCCCCTTAAAAGGTACGACTGAAAGGAGTCGTCTCGGTCTTCTCGAAAGGGAATTCTTTGACCGGCGAGTTTACTTCTTCTTCTCTTGTGTAATTGTAAGTCGGTTTACCAGATCCATCATACGACGAGAATCTAATCGATATGGAGAGAACCTCCTCGGACATTAACATTTATCCAGTATCTTTTGGGAAGTATTGTTTTTCATGAAGATAAGAGATCTGTATTGCGGGCCAAGAGGAATGATATCCGAGAAGTTGTCCAGCTACAAAATAAAGCGAGGATCCGGGCCGCTTTAACCAGGGTACCTAAAAGATGTTAGTCTCCAGCACAGAATGAACCGCGCTAGACGCGAACGACCTATCGAACAAGCATAGCATAGTTTCAAAGAGCAAAAAGACTCCCCCTCAGTAGCCTCATTCGTAAGCTAGGAGAGCAGACTATTCTTTTTCTTTCTAACCGCAGCTTGGCTTTCCTCTATCCCGGGCTTAAAAAAGCCTTGAAAGCCAAAAACTATGTAACCTTCCCAGTCCTAAACCCCTGCACTCCCACTACCAATGAGAGAACTTCAAGCAGCCTACTCTCGAATGAGCCACTCGACCGATAGGGAGAGGTCTGCCTCGCCTTGACTTTGCTTGAAACCAGCTTGGGAACGTAGTCGCTTAAGCGAAGCTTATGGATTGGCAACTCCTGCGCGAGACTATCTATCTCCGAACTTATGTAATTCTTATTCTTAGTTCTTCTATTCGTTCGTGCCTTCGTTCCGGCCATAGTCCATTAGCAAGCGAGTAGGGGAACCGTTCCTTCCGTTCAGTAAGGGAATACAAGCATTACGGGGAGTTTTATAATAGGAATATGACTCTTCCCAACTCAAGTCAAGCAAAGTGTAGTGTGGAAGGAGGGGAATAACAACTAGAAAATGGCTAAGAGAAGTACTTCTCTTTGGAGCTTTTTTTTAACCCAAGGGTTAGAGCTGCTGCTTCTGCTTCACCTGGGTTGTCTCCTCAATGCAGATAGGACGGACTGAAAGCTAAAGACATGGTCTTCATTCCTTAACAAACATGTAGCTTTTATTTGGGAATAAGCTGGAAGTAAAGTAGTATGAGTTGAAGTGAAGGGCGCTAGTAAGTAATAATAAGTAGAGCGGAACACTGTTGGCTGAACAAAAGACGTATGACTTGAGTAAGTAAGATCTCCGATTTGTTGTCGGGAAAAGGAGCTCCTATGGTACTTTATAATAATAGGGACTAATAGTAGAATGCAAATAAGAGGTCTTCCCTATTTGAGCAAGGTTTGAAAGGCCTTCGGGATATAGCAAATGTTGTCCAAAACTCCAACTAGCCTCATCAACATTAAAGAATCCCGTGAATCAATTAAATAAGAGGAGTCATCTTCTCTTTAAGAGTTCCTTATCTGTTTTCAAGGTAAGGGGTGAAAGAGCGATTGATTGATTACACACGTATACGTAATCATCTCGGATATCCTCATATTCTGAACTCTTATCAGAGCTATGTCCTCTTGCTACCGCCTCCCTTTCTGATGCAGGCATCCTAACCCTAATCCCACTTAGCAAGTTGGTTTACTTGATCAGGCCTTAACTGACTGATCAGTGAGCTTAATGAGCTAGGTTTTTGGTGTGTGTGTATTAAAAAATTCAAGGTGATTAAGTGGTCCTTGAGTTATTGAGGTCAGCCACTTACACTTTTATTATCAGCCCCTTCTGTGCAGCCTGATTTTCTCTCTGGAAATGAAGGTGCCCTCGATTTCCATTTTTCATCGAATATGGAATCCTCCCATGGGTGAGAAGGTTGAGTTACAGACTCCGTTGGCTTTTGCAAGGAAGCATCTCGAAAGTTCCGAAATCTATGGTTGATGTCTCACTCGAACTCTATCCCTGACTTTATTCGTCCGAGCGGCCCCTCTAGGACACGATGCGGGAAGGAAGAAGGATTTCTTTCTACCATTAAATAATTCGCAATAGTTAACCAAGCAGTAACCAAGAACAAAGAAGCAAGCCAAGATCAATGGGGGGCCGCCCTAGTCAAAAATGGTAAGAAGGAGTAGCATCAATAACATTCATTGTATGTACGCCTCTCAGAGACCCACAGGCATCTATAGCATGTTGTACCCGAGTTCTTTTGGCTGTGTCCGTTACACCATGGACAATAATCTTAGTCGGACCTTACCTTTCAACCCAAAGCTTAATATATCCGCACAGGTATTCTATTTCTTTTTTTGAGGAGCCATTTTCGAAAAATGCCCTCTTTTGATTAGCCAGTTTCCAAGGGGGAGAAGCAAGCCGCTCGCTCGAAATCTGTCCCTTCAATTGTGTAACAAGCAATCTATACGATCACGAGTCCGCTCCCGTCGAGCCTCTTTCCCTCTCGGCTTCGTCAACTAGACTTGAGAACAGCGCCTGAACCCTTTTTTCCTTCTACGAGGCTATCCAGTTCCGCTAACACAGGGAATTGCTCCTCTAAGAGCTTCTTCAATAGCCAAGGAAAGGAGTCCAATTGACTGATCTACGACCACCCTTTCTTTTCCTAAAGATAGGATCCCGCCTTCCCTAATTCAACTGATTCAACTTGAGCAAGAACATCTTATTCAATTCAACAAGTGCTACCCACTAATCTAATCTTAGTCGAATTCTCCTTAAGTTGTTGGTTCTAGGGACTCCACCAGGGCACGGGCACAGGGGCAAGAGGAGCCGAGAGTCGGGAAAACTCCTAAATCAGTTAATGCGGATCCGGAAGTCACTTCGCTACCTGCCGTTAAGAGTTCTTCCTTCTTTAAGGGGAGCGAAAGTCAAAAAGGAAATCCAACTCCCAGTCTCATTCACTGCTAACCATAGAAAGAAGGGAAACCGAGCCCAAGGGTGCTTTTTGAAAGCTGGTCACCGGTAGGCTATAGTTTTAGACTTTGACTTCTGCCTGTGAGAATAGGACCGATTAGGCGGGGGTTCAGGGCGGATGATTTCAAAGCAGACTGCCCATTCATTAGATAGAGAAGATCACCAAGATTTTGTGATCTGCTGCCGAACTTATTCCAAGTCAATTAACATTCTCAATATTGAATATTATGCCTTGAAGAGGACTCGAACCTCCAAGTTATTTCGTTCCTCAAAAAAAGAGGAATTATTCATAGAAAGTCGCCCCTAGATCTTAAAGATCGGTGCTTGTTGCAACCCTATGAAAGCAAATTTATAGCATATCAGTCTACACGAGTTGAATTGAACTCAAAAGATAGCACGTCACTCGTCGCACATGTAGATGTAGATCCATAGGAACCGAGCTATCTCACGGCGTTGCCACCAGCGGAACATCCCGACCAGCTCCTCACACCACGCTACTAGAGACTAGTCGAGGGGCATGATGAATATAGCTTCTATTACAACCTTTATTTCTTTTGCCGCGGGTCTCTTCCATATTCCGTAGTGGTAAAGAAGAGTTAAGGCCTTCCTTCCATATTAGTGTGTTCGCGGGCAGGATAAAAAGCAGCAAAGCTCGCTTCTTCAACACAAAAGAACCCTTTTTGAGCACCCTTATAATGAATGGTATGTTATACCTACTGGGTAGTACAAGATCTTATCTTCTTTGGTGCACGGCTCGTCTAGCCGGTCTATTCCAATAGCTGCTATTCAGCCCTCGTTTCATGATCTACCCGCGCCCTCTTTTCTCGCTACTTCCAGAAGCTATTCTAGCCCCAAGAATGAAAGCTCTTTATGCCTTTCTTAGTTTTAGCCCTTTCAGCAAGTCCTGCAAAATAATTTTATGGAAGCCCGCCGCCTTGAACAATGAAGTTCAAGCTAAAGCCTACTGTTCTTTCAAGTCCTCTCTTCAGAGAAAACTCCTTCTTTCGGTCAGTCACTCTCAGATGTTGTTTCGAAAGATTCTCGCACACGATTCAGTCTGCCTCTTTCAAATAAAGTGGATGGAGAGCCTGTTGATAAGTGTTTGAGGGATGCCAAGATGGACAAGAGCAGTGTGCATGATGTTGTGCTTGTTGGCGGTTCAACTAGAATTCCTAAGGTTCAGCAGCTTAGCTTCTTACGGATTTTTTGAATGGCAAGGAGCTCAGCAAGAGCATCAATCCTGAGGAGGCTGTTGCTTATGGTGCTGCTGTCCAAGCTGCTATCTTGAGTGGTGAGGGTAATGAGAAGGTCTAGGACCTTCTTCTTTTGGATGTCACTCCCCTCTCTCTTGGTTTATAAACTTCTGGAGGTGTCATGACTGTGTTGATCCTCAGGAACACTACCATCCCTACCAAGAAGGAGCAGGTCTTCTCTACGTACTCCGACAATCAGCCTGGTGTCTTAATCCAGGTAAACGAAGGTGAAAGAACAAGGACCAGCGATAACAACTTGCTTGGTAAATTCTAGCTATCTGACATTCCTCCTGCTCCTAGCGGTGTTCCACGGATCACAATTTAGAATTGATGCCAATGGTATCTTGAATGTGTCTGCGGAGGATAAGACCACAGGACAGAAGAACAAGATCACCATTACCAATGACAAAGGAAGACTCTCCAATGATAAGATTTAGAAGATAGGTGCCAAGCTTCCTCCAGCTGAGCTGATAAGAAGAAGATTGAGGATGCCATCGAGGCAGCCATCCAATGGCTGGACAGCAAGCTGCTTGCCAAGCCGATGAGTTTTAAGAAAAAAAATGTACTTGATTGAACAAGTAGACATGTGAGCGATATAGCCCTGTCCGTGGTAGGAATCAAAGCGCCACTTTCAGGCTCTATTAAAAAAATTTCCGGAAGAAAGTCTCTCGATTAGTCACTATCCTATCTGAGCTTGGCTTACTTACTTCCTAATCTCGTCCCTAGCTTCAGGCAGAAATGCTCTTTTTTGAACCTCAAACTTGATAGGAACTACTATTTTCCCATATGTTCGCTTTTTTTTTAGGCTTTGCTATCCCGGACAGGCTTTTCTTATCTTAATAGGAATCTTTGCAAGGACAAAAACCGGATCCCCAATCTGGCGGATCATTCCCTCTAACAAGCTACAAAAGAGTCCCGGATCAGGAGCGATAGATTAATCCCTTTCATTCTCACAGTCGCTTCAGTCGTAGCTTCCTTGGTCGAACCGTATCTGGAGAAACTAGAATCCCTATCCAAAAGAAGAAGAAAGCCTTGACTTTCATCCCACGTATATTAGGAATATTTGTGACACAACTACCTTGTTCACCGAGATACCATTCCATAAAAGGGGCCAGGGCAGCGAACCATAAGCAAGGAGTCAGAGAGGATAGAATCTCTCTTTGTCTCTTCATCACACCTACGTGAGGGACACGTCTTCACTAGCTTCCTCTCCTAACCTAACTAATTACTGAGGAACAGGGATCTCGAATCAATCAATTCCTGGGTTGTTGTCTTAAAGAAAGCTATAGCGCGCCCCTCAACAAGCGTTAGCGCATAGCACAACAAATGGAGGTGTGGGTGGGCTCGGAAAGGAAGAGTTTCGATTCCAAGCCAAGAGCTGTAGGAGAGTTCGATTAGGATATTTCGTAGATACTTTAAGACCAAAAACAGAGAAGAAAAAGAAGAAGATTCCATAAGGAACAAGCATAAGGATTTCGCGCACTTAAGCGGAAGCCGTTGCGCTAACGTCACGCGCTTTAGTTTCTTGGGATCTCGAATCAATCAATTCCTGGGTTGTTGTCTTAAAGAAAGCTATAGGCGCCCCAACAAGCGTTAGCGCATAGCACAACCAAATGGAGGTGTGGTGGGCTCGAAAGGAAGAGTTTCGATTCCAAGCCAAGAGCTGTAGGAGAGTTCGATTAGGATATTTCGTAGATACTTAAGACCAAAAAAGAAGAAGAAAAAGAAGATTCCATAAGGAACAAGCATAAGGATTTCGCGCACTTAAGCGAAGCGCGTTGCGCTAACGTCACGCGCTTTAGTTTCCTTGCCCCTTGCTCCGATAGTACACCTATTTTGACTTGC
>NCTC01003722.1:15000-25102 GCA_002319775.1 Fagopyrum tataricum | reverse complement strand
ATTTAATTCATGACGATCATACATAGAAAGCTCATATTCTTCAGTCATTGATAAACAATTTGTTGGGCAATATTCAACGCAATTACCACAAAATATACAGATTCCAAAATCAATACTGTAATTAAGCAACCGTTTCTTTCGAATACCAGTTTCCAATTTCCAATCTACAACAGGTAGATCTATAGGACATACACGAACACATACCTCACAAGCAATGCATTTATCGAATTCAAAGTGGATTCGACCACGAAAACGTTCTGATGTGATCAATTTTTCATAAGGGTATTGAATAGTTACAGGTAAACGATTCGCATGGGATAAGGTAATCAGAAAACCTTGACCAATGTACCTAGCCGCTCGTACTGTTTGTTGACCATAAGTCAGAAACCCAGTTACCATAGGGAACATATCCTACATATGGATAAAAATTTTTGGTTTCGTTCTCTTGTTTGGGACAAGTTATCAATCTCGTTACTAGTATTTTGTTTCGATTTATATTTTATATTATAGTGAAAGGAGTTGAGAAGAAGTTGTTAATAATAAATTACCTAAAGAAATCGGTAAAAGAAATTTCCATCCAAGATTTAATAACTGGTCCATTCTCAGTCGAGGGTAACGTCCATCTTGTTGTGATAGAAATGAACAAGAACAAAAAACTTTTTGCTAGTGTAATAAAAATGCCAAGTGTCGTTACAAAGACTCCATACTTTGCATTTAGTTCAAAAAGGTCAGGAACAGGTATGTACGGAATAGAGAAATTCCAGCCTCCCAAATAAAGAACTGTTACAAATAATGAAGAAACTAGTAGATTTAGATAAGAAGCAACATAAAATAACCCAAATTTAATACCCGAATATTCTGTTTGATAACCTGCTACTAATTCTTCCTCTGCTTCTGGTAAATCAAAAGGCAATCTTTCACATTCGGCTAGAGAAGAAATTATAAAAACGAGAAATCCTATAGGTTGACGCCACAAATTCCACCCCCACAAACCATATTTGGACTGTGCCTCAACTATATCAACTGTACTTAAACTGTTAGATAATTCTAGTCGGTGATAAGATCCCGGTTATCATCGCTATTACAGAACCGTACGTGAGATTCAAATCTCATACGGCTCCTCTAGGGTCTCACACATAAATCTAAGGACTGCTTCGATCTTCTTTAATCTTGATGGTTTTGTAGGATAGATAGAGTCAAAAGGAATCGAAAGGTCCCGAATTAGACCAATGGAATTCTGTCTGCTATACTAAAGGGCTTCTGAATTGATCTCGTCCTTTACTTTTTTATTAACTTAATTTGAGCCATTTTCCATTTTTTATTTTTATATAGATATCTCACCCGATCCTTTTTTATTACTCAAATTAACCTGAAGCATGACATGAAGTGTAACTTTCTTAATACAGCTATAGGAAAGCAAAAATACTACAAAATTTTTTAATTTAATTCTTTCTAGTTTTCTTTCCTTTTTAGCAAAACAAGAAGTAAAGGATTACTTCGTTCCTGATAGTCATTTACTTTCTGAGTGGATAGCAGCATACTCTGGATAGGAATTCTGGGGAGTACTACTTAATAATTTCTACAAATTTAAAGCCCCAATTAGTATTTCGTTTAGGTGGAATTTTTCCCATAACTTAGAAAGAAAATCTCTATTACTAACCCTTTGTGTACCTTGGTGTTCCTAACCATCCATTCAGTTTTGCTCAATCTTTTCGCGACTTCGTATCATGTATAAGAATACATACAAACGATAGCACGAACTCTAAAGAATGGATTTGTTTAACCCGCTTCAAGCCATGATAACTAATCAACCAGTCTTGGGGTAAATATAAATAGTTTTTCTTTACTGCTTCTATTTACTTATATTAACTTTGGCGGAATTCTTGTACATAGGAAATGAGACTCAATTTTTTTACTGCAAATTTCGAAGCTGTTTTCTTTCACTCATTTAACTATCTGGTTTAATTCATCAACACGAAAGTTGAATAAAAAAGAAAGGTATCTATTCAATGTATTTTAGTGCATTCTTAGAAAAGAACTAAATTGTGGAAAATTTATGCCTCAACGAATCACACGTAGAGATATTGATAACACACATAGAGTTAATGGTATTTCATAACTAATGGATTGGGCAGCAGCCCGTAGACCACCTAAAAAGGAATATTTATTATTTGATCCATATCCTGACATAAGAAGTCCAATGGGAGCAATACTGGAAATGGCGATCCATAAAAAAACACCATTACTAAGATCGACTAGAATAAGTCGATAGCTAAAAGGAATTACCGAATAACTGAGTAGAATTGAGATGACTGCTATGGAAGGTCCAACATTAAATAAACCTCTATCTCCTCGTGATGGAAGAAGGTTCTCTTTGAAAAGTAGTTTTGTTCCATCTGCTAGAGCTTGAAGAATTCCAAAGGGGCCAGCATATTCAGGTCCAATACGTTGTTGTATTCCTGCGGATATTTGTCTTTCTAACCACACAATTACTAGTACACCTATTGTGATTCCAAAAATAAGAATCACAATAGGGAGAAACATCCATATAGTCCCATAAACTTCTTTTAAGTATTCCAATATAGACAAAGAATTTATAGCTTGTACTCCTGTTGTATCAATTATCATTTCAACGATCAATTTCTCCCATAATTATATCGATGCTACCTAGTATTGTCATAATATCAGCCAATTTCATTCTTTTAACTAACTGAGGAAGAATTTGCAAGTTGATAAAACCCGGCGGGCGAATTTTCCAGCGCCACGGAAAAGCACTCCGATCTCCTATCAAAAAAATTCCCAACTCGCCCTTTGGGGCTTCGACTCTTACATAAAGCTCTTGTTGCGATAACTCAAAGGTGGGGGAAGGCTTTTTACTAATGAATCTGTATTCAAAATTATTCCACTCAGGATCTCGTCCTTTATTACAGCGTCGGATTTCTAAATTCTCATAGGGTCCCCCCGGAATTCCTTCTAGAGCTTGCTGAATTATTTTTATGGATTCCGCCATTTCGCCAATTCGGGTTAAATAACGAGCTAATGAATCGCCCTCCTTCTGCCATTGAACTTCCCAATCAAATTCTTCATAAGATTCATAATGATCAATTTTACGAAGATCCCATTGTATTCCGGAAGCTCGTAACATGGGGCCTGACAACCCCCAATTTATTGCCTCTTCTTCGCCAATGATGCCCACCCCTTCCACTCGTTCTAAAAAAATAGGATTTCTCGTAATAAGCGTTTCATATTCTGCAATTGCAGGTAAAAAATACTCACAGAAATCCAAACATTTATCTATCCAGCCGTAAGGTAAATCGGCAGCGATTCCTCCTATACGAAAAAAATTATGCATCATTCTCATGCCAGTGGCAGCTTCGAATAAATCATATATCAACTCTCTTTCTCTGAAAATGTAGAAGAAGGGAGTCTGGGCACCAATATCTGCCATAAAAGGTCCAAGCCATAATAAATGAGAAGCTATACGACTCAACTCCAACATAATAACTCGGATATAGCTAGCCCTTTTAGGTACTTGAATATTTCCTAATTGTTCTGGTGCATTTATAGTTATTGCTTCTGTAAACATAGTAGCTAAATAATCCCAACGTGTTACATAAGGTAAATATTGGATAATTGTTCGGTTTTCGGCAATTTTTTCCATTCCTCTGTGCAAATAACCTAATACGGGTTCGCAGTCAATAACATCTTCGCCGTCTAAAGTAACAATGAGTCGAAGAACGCCATGCATTGATGGGTGCTGAGGCCCCATATTGACTATCATTAGATCTTTTCTTGTAATTGGTCCAGTCATAAGTTTTTCCTTATTTCTTCTTACATGAATTGCTGAAAACTAAAAGAAGTTCATCAAAATTGAATACATTAAAGAGAATTTTTGTTAAAATTAACGTTTTTTATCTTTTTATCTCTCGAATATTCAATTGACTGATTAATTCTTTATAACGTACTCTATTTTTTTTTGAAAAATAAGCCAGAAGTCGTTGACGTTTTCCCAAAATTTTCCGTAGACCTCTCTGAGAGGAATAGTCTTTTTTGTGTAATTCCAAATGCGCGCTAAGTCTACGTATCTTGTTGGTGAAACCAAAGACTTGAAATGCAGCAGATCCCTTCTTTTCTTCTTGTGAAATAACCGAATTATTTTTCATAACTTTTTTTGTATTTATTATATGCGTCAATTTTTTTATTAATTTACTATTTTTATTTTACGAATATTAATATGAATTTTACTGATCAGTAATAATAATGCGAGGTATTTTGATCTGGTATACACAATAATCAATCCGAATTTCCTTATTGATTCATTTTATGATCGAATTGATACGCCATTGAATTAGTATTCAATGTATCAAAACAGGATGTAAGACAAGGCATGTGCGCTGCTTTTTATCCACCATATATATATATATGGTAGGGGATATATAAGACAATTGTATCATCAATCAATTTTCAATCGTGGATACATATGTATCCTTAATATACTGAAACGACTACCATTATTAGTATCAAACCAATAGCGATTCATACAAGCTAAATCTTCTAATCGATAATTGGGCCAAAGAAAGAATTTAAATTGAATTAATTTCATTTTATCTCTATCAAGATCTTTGCTTTCATCCAAAAATTGACCACAGGTTTTTACCTTGTTCCCATTGCAAAATACTGCATTTTTATCCACACAATTAGTATTCCTTGAATTGAAACAACTTAGAATTCTCAATTCTCTACGCCGTCTAGACGATAAAATATTTTCAGGAACAAGCAAATCATAATGATTTTTGTTTCTATTTTTCGTCAGCATTTGATGTCTTGCAATAGATTCCTCAAAATGATTCTTATCCATATTTTCTCTATATCTTTTTTGATTATTTTTTTGTTTAATCTCATGAACCAAAGAAATCCTTATGGTTTGATACATAATAAATTCTACATTATGTTTTACAGGTATACGAACTGGTTCGATAATAAATATTCCCTCTTTTAGGATTTTTGAAAGATTCAAATCCCGGATTAGCATTGGATCCAGAGTTAACTCCTCCTTCTTAATCAAGCCGAAACCAAACTTTGTTGTCATTCTGCTTTCCTTTTCCCATTCAAGTACGGCCAGCGCATAATCGAATAATTCCATAGTCAAAGGACTCAGCAGCCATTTCAATTGCAAAGCAAAAGATCCTTTCATGAACGCATCTAAGTCTATTTCCCAAGTCCAAATACTTTTGGGTTGATTTTTCGTTCTACCCATTTTCATATCTGATTTCGTATAAAGTTCTTCCATAAATTTTTGTCGGTTTGAGAGAACAGATTGGGGGTTCCCTCGGTTTTGGGCATCTGATGCAAGATCTCTTTGACCTATGGTTTTTTTTTCTTTTTGACCTATGGTTTTTTTTTCTTCTTGATTCTCTAATTCAAAAGATTTTTTTTCATTTGATAGTATAAGATCCCCTTTTTTATTTTGAGTGATATTTTGATTTTGACTAACATCTTCATTAAAATGAAAAATAAGTGAATGAATTGGTATAAACCCGGGTTTCATTTTATATACATTTAAAAATAACTCAAATTGTGGGAATAACCAAGGTATCGGCTTCGATACAGGACGATTTAGTCTTTCTTCATTCATTCCCATCCAATCAAAAGGGTTTCTTTTCTTTTTTGATTGGATGGGTTGATTTCTTTATCTTTATTAATTTTGAGATAAGAAAGACCTTTCGTATCAAAATATTTTCTATCTGGATTTTTTATATACATAAAAAAATCTTTTCTTATAAAATTAGTAATAGGGATACTCCCCCCCATATCAACAAATTTCGGTTTATGTATGTTGTAATTATATGAGTCCTTCTTATCTTCATAATAAATCGATTGATATGCTAAAAGATCATATCTATACATTTTTTGAAAATGATCGTTTTTATTTAGCAATAACGAAACCTTTTCCTCTCTTTCAGATGAATCCCGTTTGATTAAATTTGGATTTTCAACCCTACAATGTTGATTGACTCTATTTCGCCATTTTTGCGGTACTAATTTAGACCATTTTCGCTCAGATAAATCGTACGGATAATGACTCTTTAACCAATTTTTCCATTGATTCATTCCAGAATTCTGAAGTTTCTTATGCTTTAATTCGGAAGAAATTATTCCTTGTCTTCGAAAATAATCTTTTATTTCATTCTTAAGAAATAAAGATGCTCCGTCATATTGAAGGACAGATCTTAACTTATACAAGTTAATAACCTGGGTTTGTGATAATTTGTAAAATACATAGGCCTGTGACACTAGGGATAATTTAAAAGAAACCTCCGACTTCGTCTGAATCTTATGACGAATACGAGAAGGTGAAAGTTTTTTTTGTATAGTTGAAATACGCTCAATTATCTTTTTATCTTTTGTATCAAAATTTTTTTTTTTTTTGAATTTACGAAAAAGTTTTATAATGATCATGGGCCTATAAAGACTATTAATAAGACGATTAATGATATATGGAAAGCTCTCTAGAAGGATATCCGTGTATATCCTTTCCACGATCCATTTTAAAAAAAAATGTGATTTACGGATTAATCGATCATTTCTTCTTTTTAATATCTGAAAAATATTTTTTAGTGGTGCTAATTTTTGAGCACCATAACTTGTTTTGTTAGGACTAATATTTATCGTTAGAGTTCGAAATCCATTTTTCTTGTCTTTTGTAATTCTTTCGATTTGATTTCTGATTGTGCTTGTTCTATCAGTCAGATCTTTCATTTTGATTTCTGTCAGTGAATAATTTGTCCAATCCATAGGTCGGGTTTGAATGGCTGATTCATGAATAATCTGATTATTGATTATAGAATCTTTTTTTATTTCACTCGAATCCTCTCTCAATTTTTTTGGTTCTTTTTGGACCTTTAGAAACAAAAATTTTGTTCTTTCTTTGAAACTTTTTAGAACTCGAAAACGCCATTTTATAGTTGTTTTTTGGAGTTTTTTCAAAGGGGGTCCAAAATAATAACAAAACAAAATACCAAGTCCTACGAGAGGAGAACCAAAAGGACGGTCAGTTTCTAGTCCCCAAATCGTTAAAAAAGCAGCAGGACTTTCCTGCTTTGGCTTTGGATCCCTACGAGAAGGTCGTATCTTAGATCGGTGCCAAGGTTTCAGACGGAAAGGAAATCGTATCATTAGTTGTATACCCTCTGTGGCCCAGTTTTTAGGAAAAATTCCGTTTCTTCCTGGTTTTTGTAATGGCATACCATTATAGGTGCATATAACATACACTTCTTTATTCATCTCCCTTATATCCTGCTCCCACTCGGACTCTTGGCGTAATAAGAAACGGACAATATTTTTAGCTAGTATCAATGAAGGTAATACAATAGATTGTCTAAGCCTCGACTGAATTAGTAAAATAAAAGCTCTTATTCCATGAGCATAAATAAGGATATCATAGAGTTCTGATATTCTTTCTCGTGTCCTTTCTATTCGTTCCATTTCCGTCTGCCCGTCCCGCCCCTTTTCCATTTCATTGACTTCTTTTTGAATTTCTTCGTAGCTTTTGTTTTCCTCCATGTACATTTTTTTTTGTTTTTTCAACCTCTTTATTCTTTTTGCTACGCTTCCTTTTATACCCTTTCGAAAAATGTCTTGTATTAGGTCGGAAATCTCAATTACTGATAATATGAATGGTTCGAAAAGAACATCCCAAGAAAATCCTACTCTGTCGAAAAAAAGTGGGGAATACGGATATAAGGGAAACATTTTCCCCGTAAGGGTTTTACGTCTTTGAACACGCATAGAGCCTGTGATTATGTCTCGACGAAAATCCGCTTCATAGGGATAATCTATCATATTCACTTGTTCTTTTTCATCAGGCTTCGTCATAGTTTTGGTACTAGGGTCTGGACCCTGCATAAAAAGAACTATACGTTTCGCTTTCCTCGAGCGAATTTGATGATCTATTATCCATTCTTCCCCCTCTTCCGTTGTTGCAGTTTTTCCGAGTTGTTCTACCTCGCTGAATAATTTGTATGACCATCGGGGGACTTTTTTATTTATTCCAATCGATTTTTTTCGAGTTGTTTTTTCCATGGGAGGAATTATGGCTGTATCGCATATTGTTTGAATGATGGGATCCATTATGACTCTTTCGATTAAAAATTTTAAAACTTTTTCTGGATCTTCTGAATCAATTCGTATTTGTTCCGGAAATAAAGAAATTCCTTTCAAATTTGATGTTGATTCTTCAGCAAATTCATCGATTAAAAGACTCAATTCTCTTGCTAATGATTTTTTATCCAATGTATATATTTTCTGTCCCAATTTCTCTTCCAATGTCGCTATTTTCCCTTCCAATTTCTGGTACAATTCTTCAAAATTATGAACATTAAGTTCTTTACCCTTAAAAAGAAGGATACTATGAACTTTATTGAGTTTATTTATAAAATTTGTCTCTATCGAATTTTTGACTGCAGTTTCATTTAGGATTGAAGGTAAAAAAAAATTTTGCATTATTCCACGATAGGATCCGTTTAATAGAGGATCATATATTTTAGGCAAGTATTCTTCTTTCGTTTGCAAGTATTCTTCTTTCGTTTGCAAGTATTCTTCTTTCATTTGCAAGTATTCTTCTTTCGTTTTAGTATTGCATAATCGAGTCTTTTTTTCGAGTACATCCAGATAAGGAGATCCTCTGTCTAGGGTTTCAATTCTATCTCTAAACTCGTTCCTTAGGTTCCGCCATTTTTTTTCGTTGGTATAAATCCAACAATAATAATTATGCAGTTCATCATAGAAGAATTTATCCAGTTCATCACAGACGAATTTTTTTGTTGTAAAAAAATAAAAATAAATTTTTTGTCGTAGCATTTCAAAAAAAGCTGATAAACTGGATGGATATGTAAAAGAAATTCTTCGTTTTCCATCACTTTGACATGTATAAAAAAAATATTGTGACATTTCATTTCTTACAGCATGTTCGAATCGATAATTTTTTATATATCGCAATGGACGATTCCATCGTTTATAGTCGAAAAGAAGACTTACAGGGGGTTTTTCAAACCAGAAGAGGTCTTTATCTTCTTCTTTTAAGTGAAAGTGGAATTCATCCTTTGTTTTGTCCTTTCCATTCACTCGGATCCTTTCCGTTTCATCGATTTTGTCCGGATCCTCCCTTTCTTCCGAAAAAAGGGAAGGAGAAGAATCTTCTTCGGTGAATCCCTCTTGTTCCTGTTTAGTCCCCTTCGTTTCGAAAGTTGTTTCTATTTCTACATCTCTTTCTTTCTCACTTTCCCCCCTTTCTGTCGTTTTTGAGGTTTCTGGCAGTTTCTTACTAAAAATGGGTAACGGCATTCTGCCTAAAGAGTAGACACAGCTAATAAATAAGAGAATACTAAAGATTCGATCCATAGAATCTATCAAGTCTAAAACAAAGTACTTCAATTCTGACACAAGGTACTTTAATTCTGACACAGAGTACTTGTACTTCTTATACCTCTTAGATCGAATAATTCTATTAATGTACTTATTCGATCGAATAGTTACATTAATAGCTCGAATAAGTACATTAAGAAGGTACGTATTCGATCGAATAGAAAAATTTTGCCGTATCCAGACTAATACCAAGCCAACACATTTCATGAATAAAATGTGACCAATTAACCAACCAACAAAGCTACTTGTTACAAATAACATCTTGTTGTTGCATCGAAACATATAAATGTTGACTAATCTGGCTAACATTGAACTTGGTAAAACGAAATGGTTGAATAATTGAAAAATGAGATTATTCAGGAATACACATTGAATGCTGAGATTACGCATTGAATTTCTGGTAGTAGATCCATAATCAAAATGATTGCTCCAGAAGAAATTAAACAAAAGATAGGGTAGAGCTAGGAAAGTTATTGTATGAGGTCTACCCAATGCTAGATGCAGAGGCGTATAATAGATCGATATGAACATCATGAGCTGTCCCATAATAAAACCGGTTGTTGCTGCTACCCTCTTCTCGGTTCCTTCTTCTCCTTCTTCCATAACCAGAGTTCGGAGAAGGACGAGATAGGAGGGCCCTATGGAGAATGTGGTCAGAAATCCATAATAGAGTCCGACC
>NCTC01003721.1:0-25110 GCA_002319775.1 Fagopyrum tataricum | reverse complement strand
CACTCTTGCTTCTTTAAGGCGGAAGCCCACAACCTGCTCGCAAGAGATATGCATATCAATACATACTCACACTCAAGAAGTCTTAGACGTCACTCTAGTGATCTATGCAAGATCACCTAACCCTCAAACTAGGAATGCATCCTAGGTCTCAAGTACTCATCACACTCTCAACACACGCAACAGCCCACAATAGTTCATAATTCCACAAGGTATTAATCCTCAACCAAAGAGGCGCAAGCTAGCCTAGAAGATCCATCATGCTCACATGCTCATATCCAACAATTACATCGAGCCTTAAGGGCTCCTAGGTTCACAACCACTAAGTGACATTTCAAGCTACTCTAGGTCATCCTAAGCATGCTACTACATGATTCAACAACAAATCTAAGGAAGGAACGAAGAGTGAAGGAAAGGAGAAGCCTACTGTTGCAGAAACCGCAGCCGCGGAGTCAAGCTGGCGCCCCCTCCGCACACAGGAGCCGCCCCGCGGAACAAGGAGCCGCACCCGCGGTGGACTGCGTCGACTGCCAGGAGCCGCCCCCGCGGACGTGCCGAGCCGCACCCGCGGACGTGCCGGGCCGCACCTGCGGCTGTGTTGTGCCGCCCCTACGGCTGGCCGCTCCCGCGGCTGTGCTGAGCCGCCCCGCGGGTTCTGTGCAGAAACTCGTCTTCTTCGTCTCTGATCGTGGATCCTTGGCTCCAAAGTCCTTCTTCTCTTGCTGGATCTTCTCCAAACACCCACCACGGGTCTTAGGCACCTCTCCTTGACCTAAACGAGCTAAGAACCTAAGCATGCAAAGAGTTGAGCAAAACTCCTCAAGATCTTCCTCCATAGCCATGGATGAAGGAGGGAGGAAGAAGAAGGGAAAGAACGGCAAGGAAGAGAGGGAAGGGAGAGGAAAGAGCTTACCAACAGCCTGGGATTTCCTTCTACAATCCATAGCTTGATCTTCAGCACCAAGGGAGAAGAGAGGAAAAGAGAGGAGAAGAGAGGAGAAGAGATGAATGAAAGAGTGGAGTAACGTGAGGAATGAGCCAAGGGAGGAGAGAGAGAGAGAGAGAGAGTCTGAAAAGAAGGTGTGGGGATCAAGGGGTCAGCTGACCTCTTGTCCCTCACACGGACCGAGAGGTCGGAAATGACCCCTTGGCATTTTTAACCCGGAACGAAGTGTCGGAACGCAGAAAAAGAGTAAAAACGACGAGTCGGCTCGGGATTTTCTTAGGAATAAATTCCGACACTCGGCATCTAGGGACAACGGGATAAACTACAAGGTGCTCTAAGACCGGAATAAAATTAATAAAATTCCGGGCGTTACAACTACTATATTGATTAGCGGGATATATCTTTTTGTTTCATTAATTGATGCAATGTGTTCTTGTTTATCCAATACCCATAAAACCGGAAAATTACTTGTCATATTTAAAACTATGCTTTTTTCTTGTTAGATGCAGTGGTAGATGAGATAAATGTATTCCAGTTTAGCTTTCAACAATTGAGGTTAATTCACTTCCTATTGTGTTTTCTTTTTCTTTCTATCCCTAATCACCAACTGAATTGAAATAATTTGGTTCTTAATGAAATATGTACATTTCCATCCTTAATCAGAAAATTACTTGTAGAAGATAGATATTGAGCCTAGACATTTCCATTGTAACACCCCAAATCCGTAGGACTCAAGGTGCTACTGGGCTAGGATCTCACAATGGATCCTGACCCTAGCCTGACAACAAGTTCACTGATCTTACAACAAGGCACAGATAGATTAAATACAAAACCATAAAAACTGGAATAAAGTATCAAAAGGTTTATACAAAATACTGTTGATTACAATTAAAACATAACATATCTACATGATCAAAAGATCCCAATCCCACGAGAACGACCTAGTGTACAGAGCCCTCAGCAGATCACCATCTCTGGATCACTCTGCAGTTCTCCTAACCTGCAAAGATCTACGACACGGTATGAAACCGTTAGCTAACCATACACATATATAGAATGAGCATAAGCACAAACACAAATCAGAAATATTAAACACTTTATCATGATATCACATAAACTTCCGTGCTTGGTGGAGAAGAAGCGAACATTCCCAGTTCATTATCTTTATATAAATGGTCCAACACACGAATCGTATATATATAGATATCAATATGAATATATGTGACACGAGGAATAAAACCCTCGCCTCTCGGGGATGTTGCCAGCCAGTGGTGATCTGGTCACACTTCCCGTGTACCCTATGGGAGTGGAGCAAGTGCCCGTCCTACTTCTAGACCTGGCCTGTCCGCAGAGAACCTCCCTGTCTCCACGCGGGATGACAGGGCAAAGCTGTCACAGCCCTACAATGGGCAATCACTATACCATAGGTCGGTAAACATCATAACGCATGCTATCAAGCATAACATACACCACTCATGCAACACCCAATATAGGGATGGCAGCTAAGTAAGTCCTATGGACTTACCTCAACCTCGGAAGTCTCAACTCAACTCAACTCAAACGGCTCCAACTCTGGAGATCAACATTGCCTAAACAATGCATAACAACATATATCATACTCATATCCATCACAGGGGTCACACCTAGACTCAAGGGATCCATAATAATCATAACCTAACTCGTAAACCTCAAAGCCATAACTGGCATAAACGATAACATGATCATCCTCATTCTATCCTCATACACATACCTAGCATGGCACTAACCCTCATACTAGGAAAGGAAAGGATCTACCTTACTCTAGGTAGAACTGGAACAAAACGCACCTGCGTGACACAAGGGACGCAGGGGCGGAAAGCAGGCAACCGCAGGCGCGGCAATGCTCGGCCGCGGGCGCGGTGACCGTGGCCGCAGGCAAGCGCAGACGCGGAAGAACGCGGGCGCTGGCACTGGGGTTGTTGCCGCGGGGCGGCAGCTTCCAGCCGCGGGGGCGGAGACGATGCAGAGGCAAATCCCGCGATTCCTCTTCGGCTATTCTCGTGATCAACTCACGTCTTCTCTTCACCAAAACCAAGCATATACATATACATACACATACCAACATCAATACCCTTAAACATGCATCTAATCCTAAGCTAGCCTTCAAGCTCAGCATACACACATCCATCATCAACATTAACATCAAGCCACACAACTCTTCCAAACTCTAAGGAAACTCAAGCAAGATCAAGAAGGAGAGAAGGAGAAGCAAGGAGAACGAGAGAAGGCTGAAGAATTGAGGTAAAACCCTTGATCACGAGCCAAGGAAAGAATAAGAGGAGGAAAGGGTAAAGCACAAGTCAAAGGGTCAACAAAAACGGTTGCAGCCGCAGGAAACCGCAGGGGCGGTTCCTTGAGCCGCATGAGCGGGAACCCGCAGGGGCGGCACACCCACCCACGGGTGCGGCTAGGCCACATCTCGGCCAAAACCATCTCGGCTAAAGACAAATCTCGGTCCAAGAACTAGGGCTCTTACACCTCACCCCCCTAAAAACAAGTTTCGTCCCGAAACTTGTACAACCCCAAAAACCACTCGGACTCAAAAGCCGAGGTACAACTCTCTATATCGGGGTATCACATCTCTGCACACTAGGTATCAACCTATACCACTCTATATCCTCAAACATAGGCATGGAGAAAAATATCTCCATCCAAAAGATCACAATACTATTCAGGGCATAGAGGGGAACACCTCTAACCATAACATCATATCACAACACCAGGGCATGGAGGGAAAATATCTCCATCCAAAACTATGTCCAATAAACATGGAGGAATAGCCGTCTCCCGCTAATCCTAATCGTATCACAATAGCGTGGAGGTAAGAACCATCTCCAGCTATACATAACAGTCGTACTAGCACAACAGGATCTACTAAGATCATAATCACATCATAGCTAGCACAAAAATAAACACATCAAAGCACATAAGCATATAAGCACATAAGCATAACGCTCGCCAAGATAGTACTAAGATCTACTCATGGATCCTACAGGTACATCCATCTCGGCACAGAACTCTGGATAGTTCCTCTAGATACTATCCTCAGTCTCCCATGTAGCCTCATCAGGTCCACGTCTCGACCACTGTATCTTCAACATAGAAATGTTCTTCGAACACAGGCGTCTCATACCTCGTTCTAGGACTGCAATCGGATGCTCAACAAAGGTGTGGTCCGGCTCAACCACCAATTCATCATAACTCACAATGTGTCTCGGATCTGGTATATACTTTCTCAGCGGAGACACATGAAACACAGGGTGAACACTCTCTAATCTCGGAGGCAAGTTACTTTGTATGTTGTAGTCTCAACTTGTTCCAGAATCTCGAACGGTCCGACATATCGGAGCTTAACTTTCCCTTAATATCAAAACATCTTACACCTCGTGTCGGAGACACTCTCAGCCACACATGGCTTCAACCCTGAACTTTAGAGGTCTACGCCTCTTATCTGCATATGACTTCTGACGACTCTGTTTCGTTAGTATCCTCTCTCTAATCAGTGCTACCCGAGCCACATCATCCTGAATCTGATCAGGTGTCAACCACTAACAGTGCTAGGCTCATCCCAGCATAACGATGTACAACATCTATGTCCATACAGTACCTCATATGGGGCTATACCAATAGATGCATGATCCGTCCACATTGGTCCCCAATCCAACCCACAAGCTCGCAGCATATCCTTAATGTCTGAAGGGTCCTCTCTGACTGGTCATCTATCTGAGGATGGAACGCCGCCATGAAATGCAAATTCGTCTCCAGAGCAGTCTGAATCTGCTGCCAAAACCTCGAGGTAATCGTCCATCTCTGTCTGAAACGATCGTCCTCGGTACACCATGGAGTCTCACTATCTGCCTAGTGTACTCCCCAGCTAATCTGCTCACTGGCCACGTCTCCCTAATAGGGATGAAACGTGCCGTCTTCGTCAGTCTAATCACAATGACCCAAATAGCATCAAAGTTCCTACTCGGTCTTAAGCCGGTCACAAAATCCATGGTGACGTCCTCCCACTTCCTATGTGGAACAGGCAGTGGGTGGAGTTCACTTCCAGATCTGAAATGCTCTATCTTGACCTACTAGCAGGTCGCACACTGGCCACGATTCTGGCCGCATCGGCTTCAGCCCTTCCCACCAATATGAACGTCTCAAATACTGGTACATCATACTCGTACCAGGATGTACTGAATAAGGCATGTACTGAGCCTCCTGCAATATCCTCTGGCGTAACTCCGCATCAACGGTTACACAGATGCGATCCCGGCGTCTTAAAACTCCATCTGCTCCTAGAAGGAACCGTGGTGCCCAATCTCGAGACATCCTCTCTCGAATCCTCATCAAAATCGGGCAGGTCTCCTGCTTCTGTTGGATTCTACTCAACAGATTAGGAAGAACCTCTATAATACTCAATTGGGCGTCCTTATCAAGAACTGGACATCCAACTCTAGCCAGACCAGATCTTTCTGTAACTGAGACTGTAATGTCAGTCTCGCAATCGCCTTCTCTTGAGGCATCTTCCTGCTCAGGACGTCGGCGACCACGTTCGCCTTCCCTGAATGATACAGTATCTTCAGGTCAAAATCCTTAATCAACTCAAGCCACCAACGATGGTGGTTATTCAATCCCCGTTGCATCACTACGCATTTCAAGCCTAGCTTGTATGCATCACTGTAACCCATAAATCATCAATACCCTCTGGCATCCAGAACTCGCACTTAGAGAACTTAACATAAAGTTCTCTATCCCGTAAAACCTGTAACACAGTCCTTAACTGTCCTGCACGTTTATCTCTACTGCGAGAGTATACCAAGGTATCATCTATCATTACCATCACAACCTGATCCAGGAAGTCGATGAATATGCTGTTCATCAACTCCAAAAACTGTTGGGGCATTCATAAGCCCAAAGGCATCACTACTAACTCGTAGTGTTCATATCTGATCCGAAAAGCTATCTTGTATATATCCTGCTCTCTCACCCTCAGCTAGTGATAACCTGAGCGCAGGTCAATTCGGGAGAACATTGTGGCTCCCTGAAGCTGATCTAACATGTCATCAATACGAAGCAGTGGATAATTGTTCTTAATAGTCACCTTGTTCAGCTTCCTGTAATCAATACACAATCGCAAAGATTCGTCCTTCTTCCGTACGAAGAGGACAAGTGCTCCCCATGGGGATACGCTAGGGCGAATAAAGCCCTTCTCAGCCAACTCCTCGAGTTGCTTCTTCCGTTCTAACATCTCGACATGCACTATCCATTATGGCCTTCGAGATCAGTCTCGTACCAGGCTCTAAATCAATACCAAAGTCCACACTCCTCTGAGGCGGCAATTGGATGACTCAGTAAAATCATCCGTAAACTCACAGATAATTGGGATGTCCTTAAATGCTGGACTCTCCCCCTCCTTCATGGTATAATACCAGAAGGCCTCACAACCTTGTGCAATCAATCTCGCTGCACACACCGCACTGATTGCCATACCTGCTTTCCCAAGGTCTCAGCCTCGGCAAACCTCTATCTGACCTAACTCGGTAGAGATTGTAACAGTCCTTCTACCTACATCTCGTACAGCCTGATGCCTGTCCATCGAATCCATACTTAAAACAACATATGTATGCACTAACGGCAGGACAACCATATCAACAAATGATACACAGGTCCCTACACAAATGGGACAAACAAAACTCTCGTGGGTACCTATGACCCTACTACCATCGGGTAACCCGCTACTGAAGGGTGTCCCTTCAGTTGTAACTAAAATCATACGCTCAACACAGACATCAGATATAAAAGAGTGTGTAGCACCCAAATCAAATAAAACTCTAACAGATAAACCTGTAACAGTCGGTGCAGCCGGCTTCTCTGCATTCCTCAGCTCAAAAGACTCTATCCTGAGCTCCTCTGGTATCAGTGGCATTCCCGCCCCGACCTCTGCCTCTACTCGACTCAGGAGCAGCTCCCTGAGTAGTAGGACGATCCGGGATTCTCTGTTGTCCTTGTGTCTGATGCCGCTGAGGTGGCCTCTGTCCACCCCCAGCTACACTAGCAGGAACAGAACCCTGCTGAGACGATGCTCCACCCTGTCTACAAAAGACAGCTTTGTGTCCTCGTCCACCGCATATGTAACAAATCACTGTCTGCCTCGTACACTCTGATCGTATATGTCCATACCCCGCACAGTTGTAGCATTGTCGTCCCTTATTTGTAACTGGTGCAGATGAGGGATGACTCTGGCGACTCGGGTCTCGTCCTGCACTAGCAGCTCCAGCAGTACCACTGGCCTGCCTAGTACGTTGTCTCTTCTCAGACCCTCTAGTCTGAGAAGCTCTCCTCTGACTAGCCCGCTCTCGCTCATAATCGGCGGCTCTGTCCTGGTAGTCCATCAAGGACTCACAATGAAATCCCGTCATATAGGCCCGGGTGGCATCCCTCAGTCGTCGGGAAAACAAATATACGTGCTGATCTACAGAAGGTGCAGTTGGTCCTAGCAATGCCAGCTCCTCCTGAAATCTCTTGATAGCCTCAAAGACTGGTACATCCTCGAACCCAGCCTCTACAAAATCCCGTAGTTTCTCCCTCCTTAATGAGGCAGGGCAGAAATGCTCTCTGATCATCGTCCGCATCTGCTCATAACTGGTGATCTGCACTCGTACAGACCTCCACCAGTGTTGTGCCAAGTCTCTGAACAGACTCTGCACCAACTCTATCTGCCTGTCTGGCGGACACCTGATAGACTCCAGGGCTGAGTCTACGTGTCCTATCCAGAGCTCCACCTCCAACCCCACCTTTCCAGAGAAAGGGGGTACTCTCATCTGATGAAATGCCTTCAACCAACTGCCTGGTCGAGGCCCTCGATGCTCCTCTATAACTCTAGCAATCACAGCAGCAAGTGCCGGTACAGCTGACACCTGTGTAACCCCATGGGATCTCTCAGATGATCCCTCATGTACTGGCAGATCTGGGATAGGTCTACCTGCTCTAGCAGCCTCCTCCACTCGCCGAATATACTCACGGAACTCAGGTCCTCCCATGGAGACATAATCGAGTCATCTGACTGGACTCGCTGTGGACCCTGTCTCTCAGCTACGCCGTTCCCAGTCTCAGGAACGACACTCTCAGCAACGTCCTCGTGAACCTCTTCCGCTGCACGTGGATCAACAGCGGAAGTCCTACCCCTTCCTCTACCTAGAGGGGGTCTACCTATACCTCGTTTAGCTGCAGGTAAGGCTCTAGTCTGAACCATCTGCAGAGGACGTAACTTAACTCAGAAGGCTATATATATGCCATATGTATAGATATATATATCACAACATCACATCAGATGATATCTATCTATATATATAAACCTATACTGTCGAGATCTTCAGAGGGGTGATGGCTCACATACACGATATCCCAAATCACTTGTACTCATTTCAAAACCAAAACCTTTTGAAAAGTCAGACCCCTTTCGGGTTCTGTTTATTTATCTATTCGACCTTTATCGCAGATTACAAGTGCCATTGTTGTCAACCTGGGCTCTAATACCAACTTTGTAACACCCCAAATCCGTTGGACTCGAGGTGCTACTGGGCTAGGATCTCACGATGGATCCTGCCCCTAGCCTGACAACAAGTTCACTAATCTTACAACAAGGCACAGATAGATTAAATACAAAACCATAAAAACTGGAATAAAGTATCAAAAGGTTTATACAAAATACTGCTGAGTACAATTAAAACATAACATATCTACATGATCAAAAGATCCCAATCCCACGAGAACGACCCAGTGTATGGAGCCCTCAGCAGATCACCCTCTCTGGATCACTCTGCAGTTCTCCTAACCTGCAAAGATCTACGACACGGTATGAAACCGTTAGCTAACCATACACATATATAGAATGAGCATAAGCACAAACACAAATCAGAAATATTAAACACTTCATCATGATATCACACATTTACCCAGTTCATTATCTTTATATAAATGGTCCAACACACGAATCGTATATATATAGATATCAATATGAACATATGTGACACGAGGAATATAACCCTCGCTTCTCGGGGATGTTGCCAGCTGGAGTGGTGATCTGGTCACACTTCCCGTGTACCCTATGGGAGTGGAGCAAGTGCCCGTCCCACTTCCAGATCTGGCCGGTCCGCAAAGAACCTCCTTGTCTCCACGCGGGATGACAGGGCAAAGCTGTCACAACCCTACAATGGGCAATCACTATACCATAGGTCGGTAAACATCATAACGCATGCTATCAAGCATAACATACACCACTCATGCAACATTCAATATAGGGATGGCAGCTAAGTAAGTCCTATGGACTTACCTCAACCTCGGAAGTCTCAACTCAACTCAACTCAAACGGCTCCAACTCTGGAGATCAACATTGCCTAAACAAGGCATAACAACATATAACATACTCATATCCATCACAGGGGTCACACCTAGACCCAAGGGATCCATAAGGATCATAACCTAACTCGTAAACCTCAAAGCCATAACTGGCATAAACGATAACATGATCATCCTCATTCTATCCTCATACACGTAACTAGCATGGCACTAACCCTCATACTAGGAAAGGAAAGGATCTACCTTACTCTAGGTAGAACCGGAACAAAACGCATCTGCGTGACACAAGGGACGCAGGAGCGGAAAGCAGGCAACCGCATGCGCGGTAATGCTCGGCCGCGGCCGCAGTGACCGTGGCCGCAGGCAAGCGCAGGCGCGGAAGAACGCGGGCGCTGACACTGGGGTTGTTGCCGCGGGGCGGCAGCTTCCAGCCGTGGGGGCAGAGACGATGCAGAGGCAAATCCCGCGATTCCTCTTCGGCTATTCTCGTGATCAACTCACGTCTTCTCTTCACCAAAACCAAGCATATACATATACATACACATACCAACATCAATACCCTTAAACATACATCTAATCCTAAGCTAGGAAGATGGAATCAAGGAAAGAAAGAAGAAGAAGCAAGATCACTTACCACCCTTGTGATCCTAGGCTGCAAGGAGAGATCACACACCTCAGTAGCTGGCCTTCAAGCTCAGCATACACACATCCATCATCAACATTAACATCAAGCCACACAACTCTTCCAAACTCTAAGGAAACTCAAGCAAGATCAAGAAGGAGAGAAGGAGAAGCAAGGAGAACGAGAGAAGGCTGAAGAATTGAGGTAAAACCCTTGATCACGAGCCAAGGAAAGAATAAGAGGAGGAAAGGGTAAAGCACGAATCAAAGGGTCAACAAAAACGGCTGCAGCCGCAGGAAATCGCAGGGGCGGTTCCCTGAGCCGCAGGAGCGGGAACCCGCAGGGGCGGCACACCCACCCGTGGGTGCGGCTAGGCCACATCTCGGCCAAAACCAATCTCGGCTAAAGATAAATCTCGGTCCAAGAACTAGGGTTCTTACATCCATCCCTAATCACCAATTGAATTGAAGTATTTATCTATACGCCAAATCCTTCATAAAAAATGACATGTCAATTCTCCTGTCACATTTACCGGATTCAGTTATATTACCTCAGCTTTCTTGTATTGTCAGGTACAATTATTGATATATTTTATGCTAAAGTATGTCATATAAATCTTGTTGTCAAAATCTAGTGTTGTCACAATATACTATTTCAAATGGTCAACAAGTTCCGTTGCCATTTTCCTTGCATGCATTGGCCTCATCGTGCTCCCGATCAACATTATTGTCGGAAGCTACATCAGTAACATGTTTCAAGAGAGATAATTTATATACACCCAATGAAATTTGATATTGTAGGCAAATTCTATCACAATCTAGTTTGAATTTGTTGATGTCAACCGAATAACTCTGTGTTTCTTGTTATTGCAGGCAAATTTTGTTGGTATCCGAAATAATAACATGCATTTTAATTATCCTAAGTTTCAACATCATAATTCCATACTCTGTTCCACTTTATGTCATTTATGGGCTCATTACTGTTTGTATCTACCGAAGTTCTTGAAGGTGAGCTACATTCTCGACTCACCATAATATTCTATTATTCTTTGTTCTTCGAAATTTAATAATCTTGTATTGTCTTCATAGGGGTAAATCTGTCACTCATCTACGCTTTCATTGTTTCTGTGATAGTTGGGGCTTATTTTGTTGTAGGAGGAAGAATGTGAAGGATTACTCTAAGTACATGCCTTTGAGTGCGCATCAACTAATGCTTCATTAGGTGATAGTAAAGTATCAAAATAGGAGAGTTGGCTCAGAAGGTGTTGATTTGAGGTTGATTTGGTATCATGTAGTATCTATCTTGTGTTCATATAAACTTGTAGCACTAGTGTTTGTTTTACCATACTTTGCTGAATACTGTTTTTAAGATTATTTGCATGATATACAAGTTGAGACTTATATTTACATTGTTTGGTTTTAAGATTTTGCAATATGAGTTGACAACCACTTTAATAAGGCTTCATTTACAATGTTACCGCTACATGATCTATTTGTCAAAAATCCGTAATATAAAGATCTTTACTTTTTGATATAATGTTGGGTATTGAAATCGGGTAACTAATATTGGGTTACAACGAAGTTGGGTTACCGAATTGAAGTTGGATATAGAACGTTGGGTATTAAAATCGGGTAACTACGAAGTTGGGTAACCGAAATGAAGTTGTATATGTAACGTTGGGTATTAAAATCGGGTAACAACGAAGTTGGGTAACCGAAGTGAAGTTGACTATGTAACATTGGGTATTAAAATCGGGTAACTACGAAGTTGGGTAACCGAAGTGAAGTTGGGTATTAAAATCGGGTAACAACGAAGTTGAGTAACCAAAGTGAAGTTGGATATAGAACGTTGGGTATTAAAATCGGGTAACAACGAAGTTGGGTAACCGAAGTGAAGTTGGATATGTAACGTTGGGTATTAAAATTGGGTAACAACGAAGTTGTGTAACCGAAGTGAAGTTGGATATAGAACGTTGGGTATTAAAATCGGGTAACAATGAAGTTGGGTAACCGAAGTGAAGTTGGATATGTAACGTTGGATATTAAAATCGGGTAAATACGAAGTTGGGTAACCGAAGTGAAGTTGGATATGTAATGTTGGGTATTAAAATCGGCTAACTAATATTGGTAACCGAAGTTGGGTACACGATGAAGGTTGGGTATTAAAAGTTGGGTATTAATATTTAAAGAAATGATTCCTTCACAAACAGAAGGTGCATTAGTGCGACATAAAACATAACCTACACACTTTGTTAATCTAATAAAAAAACTGCACACTTAATTATTTAATTCAACCAATTCTATTTATATCGGATTAATATTCGTTATGGGAGTTGTTGACCTACTGTTTTGTGGGTCGTTGACCTACTACTATATGAGTTGTTGACTATATGAATTTTCTTCTTTTTTTTACCTACCATTATGTGGGCCGTTGACCAAATGTTACGTGGGTCGTTGTGTAACACTCCAAATTCTAGGAACTCGGAATGTTACGGGCTAGGATATCACAATGGGTCATGACCCTAGTTTGACAACAATTTCACCGGATCTTACAACAGTATACACCATTACAGTAATACACACCTATACATTAATCATTAGCTAAGCAAGTCCGTAAGACTTACTTGAATTGGTCTGATATCCAAACTCGCTAAATCTCGATCCGTACAAAAACGACCTCAATAACTTGATCAAGATGGAAGATGTCTTAACAACATAATTCTATCATATATGAAGTCTCTAGAAGGGTTATAAACTATCTATGAGGTTATTATAAAGAAAGAATAAGAAACCCTAACTTTTATGAAAATTACCAAAATGTCCCTAACTTTCCTAAAATTCAGACAATATCCAAAACGGTCTAAGACCCTTACTGTAGTCCCACAACATCTCACAATCCTAAAAGTTCCATATCGGGTGTGAGAGATTATACTCCAATTGTTCAACCTAAGCCAAAACCCTAATACATGAACTATCATATATAAAAAAACATCCAAACCGTAAAAAGATAATCCAAACATACCTAGATTTGGCTCCAAAGTTAGGTCACGATGCATCTCTACCTTAACTCGGTTTTTATCCCTTAATAATCCTTAAGAATTCCCAAATAAAAGTTCTCGAACATTAACATCATCAACTTACACATGTTAGCTTTCATTTGCAAACTAAAGTTATAATTCACAATCCTAAAAAAATATGGGTAATTTCCTAAAAATCTAAACTTGGGCTACTTTAAGTAATTATTCACTTTTGAGCCCTTTTTGCAAAATTATAAAGTATGGGTTATAAACTGTAAATATAAAGTTGGGATCTTTCTTGTAATTATCTAGACAGGGTTAGATTTGCAAATTCCATAAATATGGGTCATAAACGTAAATGTAAAGTACGGGTCGAATTCTGCAATTAATCGAAAATTTACAAGATCATTGAGTCAACTCATTGACTCGGTTGACTCGATGAGTCAACAAATCTAGGGTTTGGGTCTCGTCTTCCTCGCAAGGGTTGCGATTCGGTTCCGGCAGCGGCTCGATTCCGGCAAAGGCGACTTCTTCGGTCCCGGTGGAGCTCTACGACATATCGAGCGAGGACGTGAGTGGATTTGAGAGCTCGAGCAACGACGGGTTGCTTGGCTCGTTAGCGTAGGGCGAAGCGGATCTGGGCAACAAAGGGTCTCCGGTGCTGGTTCGATGGCTCCGGCAACGGTGGCATTCTTTTGCTGGATTCCTTTGGTTCTGGTGGTGGCCTCGGGTTAACAACTCGAACCGCCGCAACCACGACTTTGAACCAGTGTTCTGTTAAATTTGTGAAAAAAATAAAGAGAAAGAAAAAAAATCAAAATTTTAAGTTTGTTAAATTCTCAACGGGTCTTTTAGGCCCATTTGTGAAAAACTTCAATGATTACCAAAAGTTTGCTAAGTGCTTTCTTTTCTCAAATCAGAAATCAAAATTAATTAAAAAATATCATTTGTGGGACATTTTTTAAAAAATCTAACACAAAAACAATTCTAACAACAATGTTTTTATAACATATTTTTTGAGCAACTTCATCCTTGTAATCCTACGTTCTTTGAACAATCAAAACTTCAACTTCTATATGTCAAGATTCCAAGATTCCGTGTTTAGCAATGCCGTCTTCTTAGTTTGATGCTATTTTAGGTGGTATCTTGAGTGATTTTTCTATGAAGGGGTGTGAATTTGTGATTGACCCCTGAATCCTCTGTTGCAAGTCCAAATATGAGGTGTCACAGTTGTTCCTCAGACTTCCGACATGTGTACTTCTTTGTTGTCGGATTTTCTTGATGTATTTCTATGTATTGTTTTTTCTTTTAATGTTGCTCTTACTAACGGTTAGTTCGTCACCGATCTTTTTGGACCTTTCGACTCAATAGACATAGACAACGTGTGTCATCTAGTATTTTTTCAAACCGTTTTCATTTATTAAAAAAAAAAACTTCCATAACTTCCGCTAAGATTCCAAGTGGATAACCGAATTACATTGATGCCCATAAAATAAGGGCATGCGAAAAGGGAAGCGGAAGAAAGGGACTGTTTTCAAAATCTGCAGCTAACAGTCCGCGGCACATATCCAACAGTTAAAGAGAGAGTAGAAATGGGGCCCGCATGTTTGAGGGAGCACCCATTGCGATTTACAGCCTTGCACAGTTGCCCTGTCCCCTTCTTCTTCAATCAACGGTGCCTATGCCTATACTATTCGCGATTTCATGCCCCCCGATTCCTCGATGACCATGGCTCCCGGATTCTGCCGTCATCTACGGGACCAGTTATTCGACCGATGCTTTCGCTGCCTCCCGTGTCTCTCCAATCCCGGTACTCTCTCTTTCTGCTTCATGCGTTTCGTTCAAATTCTCCTGCTATCTTCACTTCTTTCGGAAATTCGTTGCAGCTCGGAGGTCCTCCTTGTGCCTCAAAGTGGCGTTGGTCATGCTTCATCTTATCTACGCCGGCGCTCTCTTCCTTATTGATAGGGATTTCATCCTTACTATCAAAACCCAACCTTGGTAATTATCATAGTTCTTCAGTTTTTATTTATGTTTTCTACGCCTTTTGGTGTTTAGTGCACTGAGGAATCTCTGTATATTACACAAGTTGCCTTCAATCGATCCATCAGTACCATGGTTTGACTTGTGTGTTTCCTTTCTCAAGCTTTTCCCCTGCAAATTCGTGTTGTTTACTCATAACAAGTAATGTTTTTTTAATTCACGAGGGACCAAGTTAGCAATTATTTGATGTTACCTGCCAAGGAGGAATATGATTGCTTAATTTGTGCCATGAATCATCAATCATGGTAGACGGCTACTTATTGCTTACAGATGCCCTCTTTGTAGTCAACTCATGGAATAGGTTTATGGATGTTTTACTCTTGTAATTGTTTACCCATTTGTAATTGATTTTTCATTCTTTGTTTAGGTACACTGCACTCTATGTGCTGCTGTTTTTTGGCACATTAGTTCAGTATTTTATGACTTCTGCTTCTTCTCCAGGGTAACTATCACTACATCATAAATAAACTTTTCTGTAATGTTTGCTGACTTGGGAGTTGCAATAAACGTCTTATTGCATGATGCTTTTGATTGTTGTACATTCAGATATGTTGTTGATGCAATGAGGGATTTCAATGAAAGAGATTCCTTGGTGCAAGCAGCTTCTGGAGTCTCAAAGTAAGCCTGTTTGTCTCAAACTTCATACTTATGCACACCAAGTATTCCTTGGTCTTCCAACATAATGCATGATCTTTTCTTGGATACCTTTCTATCTTGGGAATTATATATTATTGAATTTTCTAACTATACTATCTTAGCCCTTGCTTCTTATTGTGTTTATCAAGTGAAGACAACCTGCCACTAGTAAAAATGGCAGTGTGGTAATTATTGTGGATGAAAACCAGCTGAGAACAAGTCTCATAGGAAGTGATACGTCATCTTGGACAAAGCTGGTGTTGGAACTGTATCCTCCAGGATCTGGCTCTGGATCTTCTGCTAGGTGGCTCCAAAATTCAATATTTGAACCTTTTACTTTCCGTTTATTAACGAAGTTTTATGGCTTATCTGGATTGTTTTTCTTGGTATGTTTCATCTATCAGGCAATGGACTTGCACTTATTGCAATGTTTTACAGGTGCCTTCTCCCTCTTATCTCTCTGAATATGTGATTGTATAAAGCATTTGCTTTCTTCTGTTTCATGGTGCATGATTTGGTTGAGGGTGAATAAACAACAATCTTTCATATGATTTCTTTCTTCTACAATCAGTCGATAATTGCTTATGACACATGTGCTCATTAGTTTTTCTTTGAGTTGCTTGCGACACCTAGATACTAAACCTGACTGTGATTTTTGTTTGCTGTGAGTTTTACGAATTTCTCTAAGAAATTGATGCTTCAATCCCAATTCGCATTGCAGATAGAACATCTTTTTCTTTCCTTCCATCTTTAGTAGTTTCATTTTATATTTTATATGTGATCTATTTTTATTTACTTCATTGAGAGTCTAGATATAAAAGTCATAGTCAAGTTTAATATCAAAGGGGATTTATGATTATCCTGACTCTTGTGAGAGGTTGCTAAATTTGTTAGAACTACTTGTGTACTAATCATACAACTTTGAATTCTCAACCTTGTCTATATCTTTTTTGTTGTATTTACAGCCTCCCTGAGCAAAGCATTGTCATGAGTGTGATAAATGTGTTCTTCAATTTTCCATCATACATGTTCGAATTCTCAACCTTGTCTATATCTTTTTTATTGTATTTACAGCCTCCCCGAGCAAAGCATTGTCATGATTGTGATAAATGTGTTCTTCAATTTGATCATCATTGTGTATGGCTTGGTACGTGCATAGGCCTGCGTAATCATTGTCGATTTTGGTGAGTAACAAATAAATAGTATATTTTGTTATCAATAATATTTCCTAGATCGACTCTTCTGCGTTATATATCTGTGGAATATTCTTTTCTTTTCTTTTTTTTTGTAAAATTGCAATCTAATGTCAAAAAATGTATCTGTTGAGTCTTCAAAGAATTTTATTGGGGTGTTTATAGTTACATCTATTTCATTACCTGCTTGACCTATTCTGATAAATAGTTGATGTCATGCAAACCAGTGACCAGATCCTGTTTGTAAGACTTGTCACTGCAAGGGCTCTAGTTACGGTGAAGTTCTTGAAAATAACTTCACCTAAAATTGAATGAATCTCAACCATTGAATGATAATCCAATGACTAGATTAAGTTTATCTCTTTCCAAATCTTTTTTATTTTCAATTACCTTTTCTGATTTTAATGTTTTCAATGGGATTTGAGAACTTCATCTTGAATAATTCTAGTGGAACAAGACCGCATTGCAAGGGGGTTTAGAGAATGCACCGGACCTTAATAAGTGGAAGTGTAACTATCATGCATTTCCTTCTTTTGAAAATATTATCACTTTATAAAAGCATACACAAAATTATGGTTGTAGACCAGTTCCTTGTTTCTCTTTCTTTCACTATTATCATCCTGGTTGAAATGATTTTCAACTTGATTTATTGGCCAGAGGGTCAATACGGATGATCTAAAGTAAAACACTCATTCCCTGAATAAGACATTTCTATATATATGGTGGAAAATGCATGTAGTTTTTTAAGAACTTAACAGAGAGCCACCATAGAAGCTAATCCTTAACTCAACCTACATTGAGAAAATTCAGTATTTCCCTAATCATTCTGTCCATGTCATCATCATGAGCATTCTGTCTCTCTGGCAATAGTTACTATTCATGTGGTTTCTGTTTATTGTTATACTGACATCCTCCCTCCAGTATGATCCCTAATAGAAAAACATGTTTTACAGGTGGTACTTATGTGAAGAGACAACATTGTGCCTCTGGACTGGCATTTTGTATTTTTCATACCTAAAGGCCAATATATCGAGATCTTGGTACTCTCTTTGTCTTGTATGGCTTTTTTTTCTCTCTTGAATCACCTGATGAAGAAAGGATTTTGTAGAATAGAGAGTCTTCCAAATTTTCTTTCGTTGGGCAAGTTGAACCCTTCCATGCAAATTTTCTTTTGATATATTTCTTGTTGGAGCACTGCTTTTTTTTTTTTGTAGTCCTTGAAGGCTTGAACATAGGAATACAGTTTCAGGGTCCTTGACGATGAAAATAGGGTCCTGGGTTTGTTAAGAAATTTGTCCTTTTTAGTTAGAGGTTGAAACCTAAGTAGTCTTGTAGACAAAGAAACAGTATAATTATATTAGAGATTGTAGTGCTTATTGAAGATGAAGCAAGAAATAAGAACATAAATTGCCTTGCTTTCTTTTGTGCTATAATAGGAAATACTATTTCTGGTTTTGATCTAAATTTGATAATTCTAACCAGTTATTCTTATTCACTGCTATTTTATTGTTGAAGCTGTATTCTTGTATTTTTATCTAGGTGGATGGATGCAATCATGATAGCATTGCTCATAACTTTGTCAATTTCCATGATATTTCTAGTGTTGTTGCTACTTTTTCACAGGTAAAATACTGCCATAAGTGATCATGCTTCAAGTTTGTACTAGGCATTTTTTTTTCCTGATTGTGCTGGACTTTTCTTCCTGTGTACACCAATTTTTACATTTCTACACCTACTTTCTTTTTGCTCATCTGTATCAAGTCTTACTCATGTGTACATTTATCTATGCCAGTCTCTATTTCCTTTTTCCTTAAGGGACCGAATATGATAGGGGGCTAATTGACCCTTTTTTTCCCAAGGCTTGGATTTAATCACATCTTTCTCGCCAACTTTTGTTAGTTGCACATGTTGGATGTTTTTTTAGATATGACTATATAACTCTAGACAAGAAAGAAGCTTTAGTTGCGATTGTGAGACGCTAATGGAAACACATCTCAGCTGAAATGAGTGCCTGAAGTTAGAGCATAGCTTCACCTATTGTGCAAGTGCTTCCTGGTCTTTTTGTGGTTAACCAGAGAGTTTGTAAAACATATAGCCAGCTTGAATGTAGATGCTTCAGTGGTAAGGTTCTGATATTTATTTTCTGCAGTTATCTAGTGTTGACAAACCAGACAACATATGAGCTAGTTAGACGAAGGCGCATTGGATACATGAGGTTAGTGCTCAGTCCATGTCATTTATGATGTACTAAAGATGGTTATATTGAGAATTATTCAGACAAGATTTAGCTTGATTTTCAATTTGGTTACTAATTGCCATATTTTGATTAATAGGGGAATACCTGAAAGAGTGTATGCATTCAGTGAAGGCATTTGCAGGAACCTGTACAGCTTCTGCTGCGATTGGAGCAGCGAATACAGGTTGGAAAGATTGCCAACTGCCGAAGAACTAGAACTCAAGACAAGACCGTACACTTGCCACAATGTTTTAACTTGTCGATGTTGTTGATGTCCTGCCTGCGTTTGCATCGTTTATTATTTTGAATATCAATATCACCTCATTTAGTTCGTTAAGAGCATAGCAACATCTGCTAGGGTACAAAGTGTTTAGAACTGCGGGCATCAAAATTTTCGAGTTGCCCAGTGGGTCGGATTTCTGGCCAATTGAGGTTTGGTTCATGAAGCATTGTTTCAGTTCTACTAGATCCA
This sequence comes from Fagopyrum tataricum, assembly GCA_002319775.1. Taxonomy (NCBI): domain Eukaryota; kingdom Viridiplantae; phylum Streptophyta; class Magnoliopsida; order Caryophyllales; family Polygonaceae; genus Fagopyrum; species Fagopyrum tataricum. The sequence goes on along the minus strand of NCTC01003721.1, from coordinate 5,561 downwards.
TAACCCTTTTTGTATAGCCTACACATTTTGCTGATAAAATATTTGGTAGATCCTGTTTCTACAAGAAAGGGTACACCCACATGAGTTATTCATTTACAATTAACTCCAATATAAATGATTGGGTCATCGAGTCAAGTTTAAGTAACAATTTATGTTATTTGGAGTTCTTGTCATGTAATTTGTATTACATGTAATAAACTGGTAGGGAACATCTTATGTTGTAAGGAGTATTATTTTGATACTCCTAATATATAATCTTATTTATAGATATGTGGAAAAGAAATATATTTAGAGAAGATATAAGCAAAATACTATTCACAATACAGGTTAAATCTACTTTAAGTATGGCTGTTTTAATAATTTAATTTAGTTGGTTTCAATTAAGTTTGTAGGTGTAATGAAAGTAGATATAATTTCAATATATGTATTTGTTCTAGTTAATTTGGTAATCTTATTGAAGGTAAAATCTGATAATTATAAAATAGTTATAAGATGCATCACAATCAAAATTAAATTTGAATAGAAATTATTTAAGGTTATTTTAAAAAGGATAGGTAACTTCACTAATTTATAATTTTAATACAAGTATCTTAGGAGGAAGTAAATTTTAATGAATTGTCCAATACACAAAAACTAATATGCATATTTTACATGCAAAAATGTATAGAATTATATTATATTTACCATCATTTTAATTTTTAAAGATACTTTGAAACTGATTTTAAATTTTTATTCCATGCGTAATGATGCAACATGGTTGTAGTCCCTTCCTCCTTTTATTCTAAACCTCTTAAAACTGTTTAGGATCCTTATCATTTTAAGAGAGATGTTGTGGACTTTGACGGTACTAATAAAGTCGGAGAATCAAAAAAACATGTAAGTAATATGTGTTCCTTTTAGTGGCCAGCTTGACCATTTCAACTTCAATGACAAGCTTGACCATTTCAACTTCAATGGCAAGTTTGACCATTTCAACAATTTTCGGAGTAACAACACCGGCGATTGGTGCAATGAGGTTGTGATACAACCTAAATAGAAGAAGAATTATAATTGTCTTGTCAATGGAAAGATTTACACAACTAAGTTTTTAGACCTAGGAGTCCTCTTCGAGCTTAAAATTGACGATGATGTGGAGTGGATGACTAGGAGGCTAGGATGGGAGAAATTGCTTGCAATGGACGATTTGACCTACCCGGATCTCACTCTTGAGTTTCTTAGGTCACTGGAGGTCAAGGTCAATCAAATAAGCCCTTAAGATCACAATCACTTTCTATCTTCTAAACAAAGAGTGGAAACTTTCTTTCTCGGGCATAGCTAAAGTGTTCGGCCTAAATGATGTCACTTTCAAAGAAGAGCCTAAAACATTCACACATAGATTTTGAATGAGATAGGATATTGACAATTCAAGCCTGGAAAGACCAAAACATCTTTGATACTTTACCCACTATTCGTTTCATGCAAAAATTCATGATTGAACCTATATTTGATATGGTTCATGCTCAAACACCATGTAATTAAGACCCACTACCTCATTGTGGAGTATCACAAGAAAGTAAGTACGAAGACGGGTGATAATATTTGTGTTGGTGGCTTAGTTACAATAATTTTCATGTACTTAAAGATTAATGTTGAGAAGTTGACACCATCAGAGGCAAGCCCCAAGATCAACTTAGCCTACGTCCACAACGCCTTGATTGCGACCATTGCAAAGAAAGACATCAAGATGAGAATAAAAAGGTTTTAGTAAGATGGAAATCCGGATCTTACATTAATAAAATGAGAGAAATTGGTATAGTTCTTGGGAGAAGTTAATAGAGGAAGCAAATGTTGAGATGGAAGAAAGTGAGAAGAGAGTAAAAACAAGTAGCTATGAAGTAGAGTTTGGAAACATGTGAGCTTTGCAAGTCTATGAAGTCGTTGCCTCCGAAGTAAATTTTGTCAATTCTATTATTATCTTGGATGTTGAAGATTCCTTTGGCCTTGGTGCGAGTCCTGAAGTACTTCCCTATGTGCTCAACAATAGTGACAAAATAGTTCCATGCATCTTCTTCATTCATTTGGGTGTAGCCATCGGAGTTGGCAGTGTTCATCAAATTTCTTGTGTTGTCATATAATCCACTATATAAATATACAAGAAGAGTACCTTTCTCGAATCCATGGTGGAGGCATGAGTGCAACAACTCATTGAATCTTTCCCATACAGTGTGGATGTTCTCACTATCCGTTGATAGCATGTTTTCATGCTATCTTTTGTAGTATTCTTTTCATGTGTTTTCCTTAGTTTTTGCATGTGATAAGGCATTTACAACTTTACTAGAGCTTATTTGCATTAAAGAATGTCTACTCCCCTTTGACTCTTGTATTTAGGTCATTTAGGTCCACTATGGAGTATAAAAGCGACAAATCTATTAAGCCTAAGGAAGCTCACTCTACCTCATCATCATCATTTGAATCAAGGAAGGAAAAGCAAGGAAAAGCCCAGGAGCATGAATGGAAGAAAGGCTCAAGACCTTTAAAGTTCAAGACTCACCTTGGAGAAGACAAGTGCCATGGATCAAGTAGATTCCACTCGATGGAAGAAGACCTCTCACTCGACAGAGGAAGACCAATGTCACTCGATCCACAACACTTAGATGCTCCATGAAGGAATCTACTCAGTTTTTCCGTTCAAGTCAGAGCCACTCGATGGAAGAAGATGCCATCCGACGAAAGAAGACATGCAACTAGATTGACCACTAGATCGATGTGGATATGAGCCGAGGCAATGCCATGACACATGGATGAGGCACGATCGAGGCTTGGCATCTCACTCAAACGATGAAGAAATCTCACTAACCGACTTAGTATTCCACTTGGATCGAGTAGACCAAGCATCGGAAGAAGAAGAACCTTACGGGTCACTCGATCGAGTGGGAAAGCAATGTCGATCTGTAACACCCCAAATCCGTAGGACTCGGAGTGCTACTGGGCTAGGATCTCACAATGGATCCTGGCCCTAGCCTGACAACAACTTCACTGAATCTTACAACAAGGCTGTAAAGTCCAGAAAATTTTAAAAATAAAAATATAAGCATGATCGAGAATTTTAGAAATAAATTAACTTTTTATTCTCTTTCCGTAAATTATTTTACGGAAAGGTTCAGGAATTTTTCCGACCGTAACGTCCGTTACGGAATTAATTTACGGGTTCGTTTCCGATCCTTTAATTCCTTTTTCTTCCCCCTCTCTTTTCCACCCCAGCCGGGCCCCACCTCCAGGCTGGCGCTCCCGGGCCCATGTCTCCAAGCTGGCAAAGCCAGCCGGCCGCCTCCTCGTTCTTTATTCTTTCCCACTCCTTCACGCCTTCTCTGTACTCTTGCCACCCAACCCTGCAGGAGCAAGCTCCCCCTAGCCTGCCTAGCCCTACAGCAGCGGCCGACCCCTCGACTCTCACTCACCTCCCTCCATCTCCCTCGCTTTCACCCTCAGCAGCCCCGCTCCCTACTCCCTCGTCCTCCATCTCTTTCTTTCCCTTTGCCACACAGCACGAGCATCCGCCCCCCGCACCCTCTTCTCTAGGTCAAGCCGCCGTGTCCGTGACCGGGAGACGCCGTCTCGAAGTCGCCGAGATTCGCCTGCACGAGCCCCGCCGACGCTGGCCTTCTCCCTCGCCACCACAAGAGCCCACTGCAGCCTCCTCCTCCCCCTAGCACCCACCGAGATCTTGCCCCTGCCGTCGCCATCGCCTGTCGGAGCTGAGGCCGTCGCCGCCTGACTGCAGCCGCCCGGGGAAGCCCACGGAGCTACCTCCCTCTCCGGCCGAAGCCCCGCGCCTGCGTCCCCCTCCCTGCCGCCCCGCGGGCTGTTCAACAGCCTTTTAGGCTTAATTACAGTCGGCCCCCTCACTTTAGGTATAATTGCTTTTTGGCCCCTCTGTTTTGTAGTAATTACAGAAAGTACCCATAATTCTGGAATTGTTGCAATTATACCCTCTGTTGGGTTTTTGTCGGAAAATGCCCCAAGGTTTTAATTACGGTTTTGACTCATATGACTTAGGAAATGTATATTTTCCCCGGATAATACGTTACCGAGTTTTAACCTCGGAATTTAGGGACGAATCTATTTTAGGTCGATATATAATAATTGATGATCAAATTTAGCGTATGGGCTAAATTGCGTAGTATCATGATAGGCCGGAATTTGCATAACTTAGCGGAAATGCCAAGTAGTGGCTTTTGTGACCTTAAGAGAACGTGGGGAGCGGGATTAGACCTAGTTGGCTTTTACGTCATTATTGACGGTATTTATGTTGGACTCTAGGATACGGTCCTATAATGCGAGTCAAATGATCCTGCGTAGGTCATTTGTGTAGAAGTCCTAGGCTTCTCGAGTTGAGCGGGTTTTTATGATACCTTGTTGTGAACAGGTTGAGTACTTCTTCCCAAGGGAAGCGTGAGCGTTTTGTGAGATAGCATTTGGGACGAGGTAAGTCTCCGGACTTACTTAGCGCGTATTCTATGTATTAGCATGATGCGTGTTTGGTGGTGTGTGTTTACGTATTTGTCATAATCACTAAACCGGTAAAATAGGACCACCGACTTTTATAAGTAATGTTGGCCCAAGTGTATGATAACGGGCGGTGACATCATCTGCCAAACTCTTGCGAGAGTGGGAGGTTCTCGGCGACTAGCCGTGCGGGTGAGACGGAAGGATACATCCTTACCGTGCCTTGCCGGAAATAGGGACGGGGGCGAGACCACTGGGGTCTCGTGTCACAACCGAAGTTGAATTAGAACGGGATACGAGTTAAGGAAATTAAAGATAATAAACCGGACTTGCGTGATTTATGTTTTGTGATTCTTATGTGTGTTTGTGCCTTTCCTATTATTTTAATGCTTAGAATACTAGCTAACGGTTTTAAACCGGTTATGTAGTTGACTTGCAGGTTAGGGACGCCGCCGAGTAAGGCGGAGGAGTGGACAGCCGGGGTCTCCGTACATCTTAGGACGGGGATGGTTTTTAGTCATGGCTTTTATGTTATCTTTATGGATTGTGTCATATGTTAGATTTTTGCACCGTATTATGTTGTTTTGAGGATTCGGCTGAGTTTCCCAGTTGTACTTTACCTTTCGTCCCGCATACATTAAAAACGTATTTAAGTTTTCCGCCTTTATTCTGTGCTATTGTTGAAAGGTCCAGTGAAATTGTTGTCAGGCTAAGGGTCGGGACCCATTGTGCGGTCTCGCCCGTAGCACCCCGAGTCCCGCGGATTTGGGGTGTTACAAAAGTGGTATCAGAGCCCTAGGTTGACAACAATGGCACTCGCAACCTTTTAAAGGCCGAATGAGGTATAAACAGAGCCCACACGGGTTCTGACTTTTTTCGTTTTCAAAATCGTATGCATGAGTCGGGTTTGGGTTAGAATGTACGGGACCACCGCTCCTTCCGCAAACCTCGGCGACATAGATCTCTGGATTAGAAGTAGGTATTATTATTACATAGTTGTAAATATATGTATTTACGACCTCAGGATGTTGTGGAATTACATGTATTTAGTTACGTATATGACCTTAGGATGTGTG